>LNAC01000478.1:111597-156990 GCA_002007465.1 Ailurus styani
AGGGGGGGGGAGGGTAGGGGCGGGGAGCGGGGAAGGGACAGGAGAGACTAAAAGCAAGATTCGTGATACTTCCAAGGATTCCAAGTAATCCTGCCAAGAGTTTTGTCAGCTTTGCAGCTGGAACTCTTTGAAACTTGGATTCAAGGAAGGCTAAGCTGATATTACAGATACAAATGAAGCAAAATAAAGTTCCAGTGTAGGGAGTAGAAACAAACTACCAGAAGAATTATCTACAACTTTCATCTGTGTTCATATTAACACAGAACCACAGTGATAGGCTATATGGGACAGGCTTACACATACTCTCACTTTTGTTTGGGAAAAGCTAAACAACATATTATTATACATTTCTGTTACATTTCTATTAAAGGCCACCAGGAACTATTAAAATGTGCATTCACTACGAATTTCTGTTTTTAGGAGATGACGGGAGAGGTGAACCTCAGAGCAGAAGAGAGAAGAGACTCATTCTGCTACTGTCTTTACTATTTCTCTAGGGATGGTATTATCTACACCACTCATAGACAGGCACTATTACAGTTTATAAATATAAAGCTATTGGAAATTCTACATGAGCTACTATGTAAAAAATCTTTGAAGTTGTCAAACTCAAGAAAGCATGAAGACTCATATAGATTCTCATCAATCTTAATACACTCCATAATTTGTAACCAACACCATCCAACCTTGCTTACAACTTGTCTATCTTTACTTCTCTTAACTTCTGACCATAAAACTAGTACTGAAATTAGGTGTTAGAAGAGAAGAGCACAGACTTTAAGCAAACGCCAATCTAGGAGTGACCCCCCCACTCTGCCACTGGTCAGGCTTGCATCATTGTGCAAGTTACTTGGCTTGTAGGAATTTCAATTTCCTCATTTGCGGAAATTAAAATTCTACATGGTCATAAAAATAAATGTTTCCAGTAAAATAAGTAAGAGCAGTTGGACTTAAAATGTCTTTTAGATTAAATTAGATAATGTATGTAATATATTCCTTAAGGAATCCTTGCATGGCTGTGAAGTTTGAGCCCTATAAACATATCCTCCTGAGGGGGAGGAAGGAGATGGAGTCTTAAAATTCAACCTTCACTGCACTGATGAAAGACACCAGGGCACACACTGAAAGCTCTGCCTGCTCAGAAGTCACTGCCTCCTCTTTTAATTCACACAGAGGCACAATATAGGTAAGCAGTGGTCCCAAATATGCATCCAAGAGTAGCTATTACTCTTAAACATCATAAAGTAATGAATAGAACCCAAAGAACTCAGACCATTTATCTTCAAGACTATCTTCTCATCTAGAACTATAATGTTTTATTAATGGAAGGAACAAACCTAAACTTTCTAATTTAACAGATGTAGTTACCCAGGCCTCCTAAAAAAAATGAGAGAAGAAATATTCCTGGTTGAGGTTTAAGGGGCAGTTATGATAGAGGAAACACTAATAAAATCAAGTTATTAAGGAAAGAAAACTGGCAAAACATAACTTTGAAGTTCTTCCTCCCTTTGCAAAAAAAAAAAAAAAAGCCAGTATAAGACCACATCAGTTAAATAAGGACTAACCTCTAACCTGGTAACTATTCTAACTTGGTGACATTTCAAAGAGCACTGACCCAGCATAGAGAAAACCAGCTCAAATAAGCACCCAAGCTGATTAGTTGTGATGAACAAGAAATAAAATGATCAATTATTTTGTGTCATGTCACTTTTTTGCCTAATGTAACTAACCAAATCTAAAACCAACCCCATGGAACAAAGAAATCCGAAAAGGATACCCTTACAAAACATTCAGAGGAAAAGAATACTGCCATTACCATCATATCAATATTATTTCTGAGCCATAATATACTGTTTCCTTATATAGTCAGAAAGTGGATAGCCTTTTTTTAATTACATTTTTTTTACCTATCACATGATATCAAACATTAAATTCACCAGCAAATATTAGAGATTGATCTCCATTGTTGCCTAAAGGTAGAGAGTTAATTGTGATAAGCATATTAAAATTAGTGTGTGTATATATATACATGGATATAACATTTAAAAATATATAAAAATATAAATAACACATAAAACATATATGGATATATATGTATAAAAATAAATATGTATATTTGCATTGTCTAAATTCAAGTGAGTACAATGCTGCTTTTATAGTAAGGGCGTTAGAAATTTAAAAATACTGCCACAAAGTAAGTTCGCAAATAAAAATTGTCCTTGATGCTATACTAAGCAAAATAATAAAGAGTAGAACGAATCCTGGAGTGAATCCACCTCTATATACTGGAAAATAGCACCCAGCTTTTTAAAATGCATACAACTCAACACCCTGGTAATACTCAGTTCTTACTGACTGACAGTAAAAAATTTCAAAACTACTCACTCTTGGGCAAGGATTACTGATATTTATTCCAAATCTCCTTTTAGCAAATTTTCAATACAATTTTTAGTTTTGGTAAGTTCTCTAAATTGCCAATTGATTTAACTTCATCATATAAAATATATATATATATATATATATATATATATATATAGTCTTATATTACTCAGATTTTACTAATTTGGTATCTTGGGAACTTTTACGGAGTGCGTAACTACTACCTATAATGAGAAGTGTAGTCGGTGAGTCACTAGGGAGTTCATCATTGAACAAGGGTATTATATTTCTTACCTTCTACCCAAAAGACAACATAACAGGTGTATTCAAAATAGGGGAGGAAGGATCAGAGAAGGAAATAAGAGCGCCTGTACATTTTAAACATCCAGCATAACACTGATACCAGCTATATAATATCCCAAAAGGAACAGATTATAAACTACAAATGTGACTCACATATGTAATTTTAAGTTTTCTAGTAGCCACATTAAAAAGGAAAAAGAAAGAGGTAAAATTAATTATAACAATATATCTTAAACTAGTATTATCATTTAAATATTTAAGCATATAAAATATTAATGAAAAACTACATGCTTTTATTTGTACTGAATTGTGAAAATCCCGTGTGAGTTCTGTACTTACATCTCAACTTGCACTCGCCACATTTCAAGTGGTCAAGAGTCACATGTGGTTACTGGCTATAGTATTAAACACTATAGATCTATATGCAATCACTAGGTTTTATTCAATTACATCATGTCTCTCTATCCTGAGCGAGTGATTGTTTTGCATTAACAATGTATAACACTCTGACAGATACTGCACTGCAACAAAAATATGATTGAAACTAAATCTTAGATAAGCAGGGATTAAAAGAACATTCCAATTGGCATAAGCAAAGTATAACAAAAATCATATCTGAAATGGGTCCTTTGGCAGAAGGTAGCTCTAAATCTGCAAATGTTCATAGAAGGGAATAAGTTTCACACAGCCTCCCTTTGCAACCAGACCAGGGAGTAAGTCACTAGACTAGCTCCCAAGAAATTTAATGATTAAGAAACCTCTATAAAATTGACCATGAAAAAAATTAAAGCTGGCCTGAAGAAGAAAGAAGTAAAACACAAAATTCTGTATATGTGGTAACAATGTGATCGAACATAGGACAAAGAAGTATTTGGCAGACTTCCTCATCAGTTCTATTACTCTAAGATATTTAGCTTTTTTCCAGACATCAGCATCCAAATTTATAAAATGAAAATATGGTACCTATGTACAGGAATGTCTGCAAAAATGACCAACAGAAGTCTGCTTTCTACCACAGTTTATATATACTCTCAAAAGAAAATAAAGCTCAGGATGTTAAATTAACCCAAACTTGATGTTGGTCCACACTGACCTAATGGCAGAAACTCTGCCATTGTGAATTAACTTGTACATTGTAGAAAACAAAATGTTAACAAAACAGGAGCCTTGGAGTCAGCAGGGAAATCACTGTCACAAATGCACTATAGTTCTTCTCTCAATCTTATTCTAAAGTTAATAGAGTTTAACTCACAACTAAAAACTATTCTTAATCATTCAGTAAATGTGGTTTTCCGCTTTCTCCTAAAATCTCCAGGTTTCTCCCAGGTTATAGGAAACAGCACATTAGGAGCAGTAAGAAAGGGAATGAAGGTGTTAGGCACCTAAAGCTGCCAGAGTGAGAAGTACCAGTTGGGTTGGAGTGATGGAGGGGCAGGGGGTAAAGAAAACAGTGGTGAACCACTGGGGACATTGGTATGGAGTCAGACACACTGGGAGAAACAACGACAGACCCTCAATTCCTGTTGAATCATCTTCATACGCATCTTCATAATGATAAGCCTACAGCATTGAGATAAGCTCAAATTATGTTCAATTCTATTTCATTTTAGAAATATTTCAAAGTATTTCCAAAAACAGCTACAGTTGATTCTCATTTTTTGCACAGGCTGCATTTGCAAATTCTTCTACTTGCTAAAATTTATTTGTAACCCCAAGGTCAATACTCGTGGTGCTCTCACCATCATTCACAGGCACGCCCAGAGTGGCAAAAAATTTGAGTCATCCAACATGTGTGTTCCCAGCTGAAGTAAAACAAGATGACACTCTGCCTTCCTGTTTCATCTCTCATGTCCTAAACAAGTGCCCTTTGGGCAGCACATTGTGTGCCAAGTTTTTTGCCTTTTTTTTTTTCTATATACGGGTGAATTCACCTTTTAAAATGGCCCCAAGCATAAAATGGCCACAAGCTGAAGCTCTGTGATGTACCTTATGGAGAAAACACATGTATTAGATAAGGTTCCTTCAAGTGTGAGTTATAGTGTTCTTGGTCATGACTCCAATATTATTAACAATCTATATTAAACAAGATGCCTTTAAATGGAAACATACACAACACAAGGTTATGTTTTGATCAGCTGATGAAAATGTTGTAACCAGAGTCATATACTTCCACTGGGAGCAAAGGTTCAGTATTTGTTAATCCAATCTTTGCGGCAACTTGACAGACCAAAATTATCACCAAAAACAAGATTTAAATACAGTAAAAGGGTCGGTGCTTAAATAAATGACATTTCCAGATAATTATCTGGTAATACTGGATTTGGTTAAAATGTGGCTGTAAGAAGGAGCTAAAAGTAACAGCTGAACACTGCTTTACTTCCAGAATTTCAAGCACTCCAATGTCATACATTATCTACTCTATTCAAAAACAGTCGTGATAATGTGATCCCTAAGTAATATGAAAGTAAAAGAAATAACCCAAAAAATGTTGCTGAAGTGAAGCAAACATGGTATAGATTTTAAAATTCAAACACTGACTTATACAAAGCACCCATTTAATATAAAAAATTAGGAAATTTTTCTCTCGCCCAATGTTACTAGACAGCTATCAGTTCCTATAATACAGAATTATATTTGCATGAGAAAACAGTAAGACCAAACTGCATATAAACTGAACATTCTTTGATTCACTTCAGAAAGTAACTTCTATGCAAGGAAACTTTTGGAGATGATGGATATGTTCATTACCTTGATTATGATGGTGATTCAACAAACGCACATACGTCCAAACTCATCAAATTGTCTACATTAAATATATATAGCTTTTTGTATATAAATCATATTTCAGTAAAGTTGTTAAAAAAAAGAAGTGGTTCATTGTAGGAAAAAAAGTTAACTGCTATGACTGTAAATCAACCCCATACAAGTAAGAGTATTCGTGCATGTTAACAGAATGACAGATTTCTGTTTCCAGGAAATAATCATGTAGTGTATTGCAAAGTTTATCTTTATATTTTTGTAAATATTTTTGCAATATATGCAAAAAATACCTTTTGGGCTTGACTCTCTTATCAAAACAACCTTTATCGACATTCTCTATCAAAATCTAGGACCACACATAAAACTGATAAATTGGTTGTGAACTGTAATATTATATGTATATATTCTATTTGTGTCAGGGGACACAAATTATCTGCATAAAAGTTTCCTGACACTGAGTTTAAGCCCAGGTCTTTGCTACTCTCTGCCTGCAGTTTTTTCAACAATTTAATCCCTCACTAACTAAAACTATCAAAGCTGTTTTCAAAGGCCTGTTTTAAATCCTTCCAAAATGAAAAATCTTTTTCTACTGATAATATCAGTACATTTCAGATTTCAGCTTGAACTCCTTATACAATAGGTTTTCCTAAAGTGGGTTTTTGTCAGTCAACAAGTCTGCATTGGCCAGTCTCTTAAGTAAAGCAGTGGAAATAACAGCACCATTTCTTCTCCAAGCAACAAATCTCTCTCCAAAGGTGTGATTACCTTCACACACTCAGGTCTTTTCCTAAATTAGCGCTGTGCCCTTTTCTGCGCTCAGTGATTCACAGTGTAAACTGAAACCCGAGACAAACAAATCTAAACACATGAAAGCAAACAAGTAGACAATTCTTTCTTAACCTTCAAGAAATAGAGAGATAGCCACCATTTCTCAAAGACTTTGCTGACAATGAAACTGTTCTGCATCTTGGTATTTTTGTGTCCTGGAATATTTTAGCCCCAATCTGTAGCTTCCTTTTCAGAATTAGATCATTCTCATTGATAAAATTATGAAGTTCTAGGTTACAAGGTTTTAAGACATGTGAGGAAGAGAACCCAAAATAGAAAACAGCGCTGCCCAAATAACTTACAGTTAATGTTCCAATTGTTTTACTCAGTTGTATAAGAAGTGGCCCTATTACAATATTTGCCACACCAGATTGCATGACTATGCTGAGACATGACCTATCTTCTCTCCATCTCTGTCATCTTGCTCAGCAACTCCATGTCCATGGAAAATGAGAAGGCAGAAGTTGAAAACAAGCTGAGTAATCATCAGCAAACAGCAAGGCCAACTTTAAGAACTTTTCCAAATGTCAAAATAGATAGAACAGGCATGGTCAGAAGAATAGACACCTCCGTTCCAAAAACCTGCCCTCAAAATTAGCCCCCGCCCCCTCCAGTACACACATACAATGGATGTTTTAAAAAGAATAAGGATAGGAAGCAAATCTAGAATTCCTACCACACTGACTCTTTCACATTTGTTTTAAACAATCAGGAAAATAAATTAAGAGGAGAGGATGAATAGCCAGAGAGAGAGCAATAGAAAGATAAACGATGCCTTTATACTTAAAGGAATTTTTATTTGATTTCACATAATAAATTTGAAAAGGTACCCAAGCTATATCTTTTACATTCCTGACAATTTCAATTCAAAAAAAAAAAACTTTAAAGATTCAGAAATTAGGAAATTGGAGACATTCCATTTTGGGGAATTTGTCCTAAGGAAATATGTAAAGGTAAATATCTAGATATAGCAAAGATATAGCTACAGTAATGTTTATTACATACCTGGAATAGCAAGAAGTAGAAAACATTCTAAATGATAGACAATGGGGAGCGGCCACATTATATTTTGATACACCCACACAGTAGCATTTGGTGCATTTATCTCAAATTGTGTACATCTACTCCTGACATGGCCATATGTTTATGATGAGTATAACATGACCGCATTTTTATAAAATGCATGAATGACCATATATATCATGAAAGGGATCTGAATGGATCTGCACGAAGATGCCAACAGTTATCATCTTGGCATGTTTGGCTTGCTTCTATTCTGATTTCCTTCATAATAAACATGTTTCTTTTTGTAAAAACAAAGATCATTTAGAAATAAAATACAAAAACAAGTAAAGACTAAATGACTTGTCATTAACATCCTTAGCCTCAAGTAAACAGATGTTGCATTTTTTACCACTGGAAAAGTCACTTCCAATTTTTAATGCAAGAAAAAAATGCTAGCTTCTTACCTAGGTTAGCATTGATTCATATGGTTCCCTAAAATGTAAAAAGACAAATGAACTGGAATGCCTAAGAAATGTGGCATTCGAGTTAAATGATTTTCAAAGGATAAACACGATTTCCACCCAAAAAGAACAAGTCCAATTTCCTGTACACTTAAATTGGGCATGATGAACAAAATTCAATCTGTTTGATGAATGAGGATCTCACTGCCTCAAGAGTCACTGCAAGGTATATGACTCTGGACACAGAGAAAATATGGAGAGAAGATAAGGGGAATGTGTTCTGACTCAAGCACAGGCCATGGAAATGGTTTCCCTGAATAAATTTCCAAAATGCCCTTGTTTTCTATGATCTCTGTCTCTCTCTCTCTCTGTATGTTTAACACAAAAGATCCTAGGCTGATGTTTCAAGAAGTTCTCAGGTAACTGCAATTTTGTCGAAGTCACTGGAGAAAAATCTTATTTGGCAAATAAATACTGAGCAGTATTTGTGAACAATATGTAAGTTTTCAACCACATTCACACAGGACAACATAAGATTTTTGCTCATCATCAAGTACAAATACTAATCACCTAAGGAAAACTTACAAAAACATATGCGCAAAGGCAGAAACCAAAAAAAGCAAAGAATGATAGATTTCACTACGTAAAACTTGTAAGTCCCCTGTGACCAAATAACATAAACAAAATGAGAACATGAATAACTAGGAAACATATTTGTAACAGATTGTCAAGATTTACATCTTCATTATATGTTTCTTAAATTCTAGTTACTAAGAAAAAGACAAAATTCACTAGGGTCATGAAGTAGGCATTCACAAAAGGAAAACAACAAACATGGTGAAACATCTTATATGAATAGGAATAAAAATACAATATAAATATACTTTTTGTTAAAAGGAGAATGACTGTGAATAAAAGAATACGACCAAATAGAAGAGGAAACAGACACTCAAATACTGCTGAGAGGAATGTAGATCGTCATATTTCTGGAGAGAAATCTGGTCATGTGTGTGTCGAAAGCCTTAATAGCATATTCTCTTTGGGGCACCTGGGTGGCTCAGTCAGTTAGGCAGCTGCCTTCAGCTCAGGTCATGATCTCAGGGTCCTGGGATCGAGCCCCACATCAGGTTCCCTGCTCAGCAGAGAGCCTGTTTATCCCTCTCCCTCTGCCTGCCTCTCTGTTTGCTTGTGCTTTCTATCTCTGTCTACTGAATAAATAAAATCTTAAAAAAAATGTATACTCTTTGAGAAAACACTTCTATTCCTAGGACTTTATCCTTTGACAATAATTAACCAATATTTTATCTAAAAAGTTATTCATCATAGCTTTAAATAGAAGCCAAAGCTAAATTTTTAACAAGATATTGGTAAAATACTGTTTATTGAAAACCATGAGGAGCCAGAACACTTATAGACATCAGAAAATACTTAAAAATGTTAGATGGTAAGTACTGACATGAAACAGAATGTAGCTTGTTCACAGCAGGTTTGCCACCCAAACACAAGTGTCATGAAAACCTTCACTAAATTTAAGCCAGACTGGGAAAGGAAAAGATTCATATCAATATTGTCTTCAGTGGACATGCAGATTCAGAAAGTCTACCCTACTGTCTGTCTGATATACAAATGTGGTAGGAAGAAGAGAACTCTGGAAAAATTTGAGGAGGCAGCTGTTGAGATGGGAAAGGTCTCCCTCAAGTAGGCCTGGGTCTTGGATAAACTGAGAACTGAATGTGAGTATATTGCTACCACTGATAACGCCCCATGGAAACTCAAGGTCAGCAAGTATGATGTGACCACCACTGATACCAGAGGACACAGACTATCAAAAACATGATTATAGGCACAACTCAGGCAGACTCTGCAGTCCTGACTGTGGCTGCTGATGTTAATGAATTTGAAGCCAGTATCTCCAAGAATGGGCAGACCCGTGAGCATGCCCTTCTGATCTAACACTAGGTGTAAAAGAACTGCTGGTATTAAGAAAACGTATTCCACTGAGCCACCCTAGAGCCAGAAGAGACACAAAAAAATCATTAAGCAAGTCTGCACCTATGTAAGAAAACTGGCTACAACCACAACATGGTAGCATTCATGCCAATTTCTGGCTGGAATGGTGATAGCATGCTAGAGCCAACTATTAACATGCCTTGGTTCAAGAAATGAAAAGTCTCCGGTAAAGATGGCAATACTAGTGGAACCATGTTGCTGGAAGTTCTGGATTGGATCCTGCCACCAACTCATCCATGTGACAAGCTCTTAGGTCTGTCTCTCCAAGACATGTACAAAATTGGTGGTATTGGCATAGGGGCCATGTGGAGAGTGGGGTTTCAAACCCTGTAGGATGGCCACCTTTTCTCCAGTCAACATAACAACTGACCTCAACTCTGATGAAATGCACCATGAAGCTTTGAGTGAAGCTCTTCCTGGGGACGAAGTGGGCTTCATTGTCAAGAATGTATCTGTCAGATATGTTTCTTGTGGTATTATGGTTGGTGACAGCAAAAATGATCCAGCAATGGAAACAGGTGGCTTCATGGCTCAGGTATTTCTCCTGAATGATCCCGGCCAAATCAATGCTGGATATGCACCTGTGCTGGATTGTCACCCAGCTCACACTGTTTGCAAGTTTGCTGAAGATTGGTCATCATTCTGGGTGAAAAGCTGGAAGATGGCCCCAAATCCTTGAAATGTGGTGAAGCTCCTTTATTGATATGGCTCCTGACAAGCTTCTGTGTGTTGAGAGCTTCCCTGACTATCCTCCTCTGGGCCATTTTGCTGTTTATGACATGTGACAGGTAGTTGATGTGGGTGTCTTCAAGGCATGGATAGTTAGGCAGCTGGAGCTGGCAAGGTCATCAAGTCTGCCTAGAAGCTCAGGAAGCAAAATGAATATTACACCTAATAGCTGCCACGCCAGGCTTTTTTCCCCCCACCAATATTTATTTGACAGAGAGACACAACAAGAGAAGAAACACAAGCAGGGAGAGTGGGAGAGGGAGAAACAGGCTTCCTGCTGAGCAGGAAGCCCAATGCAGGGCTCGATCCCAGGACCCTGGGATCAGGACCTAAGCTGAAGACAGCAGCTTAACCGGCTGAGCCACCCAGGCATCCCATACAGTTGTGTTTTTATACATGTACAGATGCATAAAAATACTGAAAGGTCCTATACCAAAATGTAAATTGGGATTGTTTGCATTTTGCAGTTCTTAATTTATTTTTTTCATCATGTTAAGTATACCCTTTGATCCCCATTTCTATTTCCCCCATCTCCCTCCACCCATCTCCCCTCTAGAAACCATCAATTTGTTCTCTATAGTTAAGAGTCTGTCTCATGGTTTGGCTCTTGTTTTCTCCTTTGCGCATTTGCTTTGTTTCTTAAATTCCACATATGAGTGAAATTGTATGGTATTTGTCTTTCTATGACTTATTATTTGGCTTAGCATTATGCTTTCTAGCTCTATTCATGTTGTTGCAAATGGCAAGATTGCATTCTTGTTTGTAGTTTAGTAATATTCATACACACACACATTCCCATATATATACACACACATTACATATATATACACATATACCACTTCTTCTTTATCTATTCATCTATCAATGGACACTTGGGCTGCTTCCATAGTTTGGCTATTGTAAATAATGTTGCAATGAACATAGGGATGCATGTAACCCTTTGAATTAATGTTCTTATATTTCGGGGGTAAATACCCAGTATTGGGATTCCTAGATTATTGGGCAGTTCTATTTTTGATTTTTTCTGTATTTTTTACATTTAAAAAACATCTTATCTGTCAGAGAGAGAGAGTACACAAGCAGAGGGAGAAGCAGGCTCCCTGCTGAGGAAGGAGCCCGATGCGGGACTCGATCCCAGGACCCTGGGACCATGACCTGAGCTGAAGGCAGACGCTTAATGACTGAGCCACCCAGGCGCCCCTACATTTTTTATAATAAATATACCACCACTACCACCAATAGAATCTATTATTTAATAAAAGGAAACATCTATTCATAGCAGAACTATTCACAAGAGGATAAATGAACAAATAACCCTAGTCTCCATCAGAGGATAAGCAAATCGTAATACACACACACACACACACACACACACACACACACACAAAACTTGAATATTAATCAGCCATGAAAAGCTACTGTTACATGTTAGGTTGTGGACAAACCTCTACAACATTATGCTGGGTCAGAGAAGACCAAAAAATCACGTATTATATGATTGCATCTATATGAAATATCTAGAATAATTAAGTGCATAGACAAGGAATGCAGACTGGTGGTTGCCAGGCACAGGAGGGAGTGGGGAATGGAAAGAAATTGCCTGAGGGACATGATCATTTTCAAATGAGAAAACAACCCAGGCACATGGTTTTATTTTGAAATGACAGAAAATGTTTTAGAACTAGACAAAGATGGTGGTTGAACAATATTGTGAATTGGCTCATTGCCACTGAACTCTTCACTTTAAAGTGGTCAATTAAAAATAAAAAAGTTAATTTTATGTTACATGAATTACATTCTATTTTTTTTAAAGATTTTATTTATTCATTTGACAGAGAGAGAGATTACAAGTAGGCAGAGAGGCAGGCAGAGAGAGAGGAGAGAGGAGGAAGCAGGTTCCCCGCTGAGCAGAGAGCCCGATGTGGGCCTCGATCCCAGGACCCTGGGATCATGACCTGAGCCGAAGGCAGCGGCTTTAACCCACTGAGCCACCCAGGCGCCCAATTACATTCTATTTTTAAAAGTTAAAAAATAAGGGGGAAAGGTGAACATCTAATCCTGACATTCCTCTTTAAAGTTTACCAAATTTTTCAATTTGATATGCGTGACACCATAAGAGACCATTACCTCTATCAGTGAGTTCGAGGTATGGTAGTGTGTCTGCCTTCCATGTGTCTCTCATTCACTTGCTCAGTATTTTTATTAACAAATAATGGAGGTAACATTAATATGGTACTTAACTATAAATTGTTCTCAAAGTTCACATATGTTAAGTATTTAATCCTTACAACAAATCTATGAGGTAGGTAATATTGGTACTTATGATCATCATCTCTGATTTACAAATGAGAAAGAGAGACACAACGAGATAAAGTGACTTCTTTATCTTCTTTTTGCGAGGAAGTGGCAGCATTGGGATTTAAACCCAGCCAGTCTGGCTTTAGAGTCCTATACTCTCAAGCACTTCACTTGTTATAGTGTACTTCCTCTCAAAGAATGCATGGTCTTGGTAGAAAATTAGAAATAGTGATTAAGCATATGAAGTAGGACGGAGACCATCCATAATCTTGCCACCCAGGTATAACCACTGTTAATATGTTATACAATTTTCCAAATAAATATGCACATCTATATACCTATATACCAAAGATTTCATAACACACTGTATTATCTGTTTAACATATTATAAATCTCTTCCATGTAAATAAGTACACTGCCATGTCATCACATTTAACAGTGCCATGGTATTCCACTTAGCACAGGAGACAATTTAACCAGTCACCTATTAAAATTTGGGGTTGCAGGGCACCTGAGTGGCTCAGTCAGTTGAGCGTCCGACTCTTGATTTTGTCTCAAGTCATGACCTCAGGGTCATGTGTTTGAGCCCTGTGTTGGGCCCTGCACTGGGTATGAAACCTGCTTAAGACTCTCTTGCTCCCTCTCTCTCTCCCTCCTTCTCTCTAACAAAAGAAATAAAAATAAGATTTGGGGTTGTTTATGAATAACACGGAGATGAATCACCTTATAAGTACATCACTGTTAACCAATTTACTTAAGATGTAAAATACTTGGTGAGAATATGTTTCAAAGCTCTTGACAAATGTTACCCAACTATTCCTACAAAGTCTTTAATTCTCAATGCTCCCATTTATAGTTTATGGGAATATTTCCTCTTATTTCACTTCTTTTTCAGAAATTTCCCAGCCTGTCTCAGAACACAGTCTAATAAATCCAAGGATCATTTTACTCCCTACTCCACCCCTCCAACAGATACATAGTCCCCAAAAAGAAAAACTTTAGTTATATTTAGGGAGGTGCTTTTAAAGGTATAGATTTGTGGAACATAGATATCTTTACAATGTTGAGCCTTTCTGTCTAAGAATGGATCTCTGTTCAGGAATAACTATTCCTATAAACATCCCTGAGGGACATGATCATTTTCAAATGAGAAAACAAAGTCTCAGAAGTTAAAATAAGGGCACCTGGGTGGCTCAGGGGGTTAAAGCCGCTGCCTTCGGCTCAGGTCATGATCCCAGGGTCCTGGGATCGAGGCCCGCATAGGGCTCTCTGCTCAGCAGGGAGCCTGCTTCCTCCTCTCTCCTCTCTCTCTGCCTGCCTCTCTGCCTACTTGTGATCTCTCTCTGTCAAATGAATTAATTAAAAAAAAAAGAAGTTAAAATAAGGCCATAGGCCAGAGGCTAAGGAGGATTCAAAAGAAAAGCAAATTTCACTCATGCCTGCTTCATGTCAATAACCTGTGAATCTTTTCTGACAGGAAAAAATCCTAGGCTGTCACAAATACAAGTTATTGCTAAGACTGGGTCCTATGTATGTTAGATCATCCCACAACTCAAGGCAGAATTATAGAAGGCTAAGATCTAACTCCCCAAAACCTTGTCCTGAGAAATGTTAATTATTTCAAGCTAAATGTCTAAACTCAATTGACCTGGATGACTAGATAAAATTATAGAGCTAGTCGTCAGCTGGTAAAAAAAATACAAACATGCATCGATGTCGAACAGAAGTAGCAGGCCCACTGGGTGGCTCAGTCAGTTAAGTATTTGCCTTCGGCTCAGGTCATGATTCCGGGTTCCTAGGATTGAACCCCACATCAGGCTCTCTGCTCAATAGGGTAACTGCTTCTCCCTCTCCCTCTGCCTGCCACTCTGCCTACTTGTGCTCTCTCTCTGTCAAATAAATAAAATCTTTAAAAAATAAAAAATAAAAAAAAACACAGAAGTAGCATGGGCCAGATTCACCAAACCTTCTTTTTGACCATTTGTAGATGGTGCTTAGTTTCTAAAATCTATCAAGCTATATCACTCTGCCCAATATGAACATTCTGGACACCAAAAAATTCCACATTCAGTCAAAAGCATCCAATAAGTACCCAATAAGAAGCAAAGGCATAACCTCTCTTTCTCCAAAAATATAAAACTACAAGAAATAAAGGAAAACAAAAAAGCCTTTATAGATTATATAAACCAGTCTTTTTCTCCTCCAAATGATAAGATCGAATCCAAGAGAGATCAAGTTCCCCAAGGTCACAAAGGTCAACTACCAGTAAGAAAATCCTGTACTTGGGTCCCTTGACTCCCTGGTCAATTCCAATGCCACCCCAGTCTGGTACCTACACAACCAGGTGAACAACACCTCTATAGCAATTCATTTCCCCCAAAAAATGCAATAAAAATAAAACTTTTCTCTTGAATAAGGAAAGTAGACTGTATATTTTTAAAGTTGTAAATTAAGGCCAATTCTGTAAACAATATTTAAGAAACATCGAGCTGGGAGAGGAGCAAGATGGCGGAGGAGTAGGAGACTGAAATATCATCAGGTCCCTGTGGTCCAGCCAGATAGTTATCAAACCATTCTGAACACCTACAAACTCAACAGGAGATAGAAGAGAAAAAGAGAAGCAATTCTAGGAACAAAAAATTGACCACTTTCCGGAACACAGGACTTTTGGAGAAGTGAATCCAAAGCGACAGGAGGAGAGACCGTGGTGGGTAGGGGCCAGCTCCTGGCAAGTGAGACAGCAGCGGAGCACAAAATCAAAACTTTTAGAAGTCTGCTCCACTGAGAGATGTCGCTCCAGAGGCTAAGCAGGGGGTGGAGCCCTTGTGGAGACAGTGTGGTCTCAGGACCCATGGGACACAAAAAGACCAGGGGTGTCTGAATGCAGCAGAGCCCCCAGGTATCAGAGTGGGGAAGCTGGCAGCAGAGAGGGAACTGAGCTGAGGAGGTGTCTCTCAGTTTGAGGTTACCTTAAACCATGATCCGAGGCACAGTCTGGCCAGTACTCTTCGAGCAGGAACCCCAAAAGTGGCAGATCCAGAGAGACTCCCTCCTTCCTCCTCCAGGAGGAGTGGCATGGGAGCATACTGCTGGGTTTGGAGACTCCAAACGGGGCTGTGCACCAGAGATAGAAATGCTCAGTCACAGGCTGGGTGAGCTCAGAGTGTGACCAGAGACCAGGGAGATGGAAGGGATTGACCGCTTTTCTCTGAGGGCACACTGAGTAGTGGGGCCCTGAGCTCTCGGCTCCTTCAGGCCAGTGATTGGGAGGCTGCCATCTTTACTCCGTCCTCCAAAGCTGTACTGAAAGCACTCAGGGGACAAAAGCTCCCAAGATCAAACCGAACCCGATTACTTAGCCTGGCCCCTGGCAAGGGTGGTGCAATTCCACCTCAGGCAAAGACATTTGAGAATCACTGCAATAGGCCCCTCTCCCAGAAGATCAGCAAGAACATCAAGCCAAGACCAAGTTCATGGATCAATAAGAACTGTGGAACTCCAGAGCTAGAGGAAAACAACACATAGATTTCATGGCTTTCATCCCATGATCCTTTAGTCTTTCAAAGTAAATTTTTTAAACTTTATTTTTTTCTTATTCTTTTTTAATTTTCCCTTTTCCTATTTTAACATTTTTTAACTATTTTGTCTTAATACATTTTTAAATTTTTCTTTAATTTTCATTGTTATAGTCATATTTTATCGCATCATTTTATTTAACCTTATTTTTTGTATACATATAGGGTTTTTTTTCTTTAAAATTTTGAGATACAATTTCTTCTAATCAAAATATACCCTAAATCTAGCACATGGCTTTGTTCTAGTCTCTAGCCTGATCACATTCTTTCTTATTTTTTTCTGTTTCAACCAACTTATCAATTCCTTTTTTAGAATCTTTTTTAATTTTCATCTTCACAGTCATATTCCAACCCTTCATTGTGTTTACCCTTTTTTTTGTGAATATATATATTTTTTTCTTTCTTTCTTTAAAATTTTGGGAGGCAGTTTCTTCTAACAGACCAAAATACACCCAAAANTTTTTGTGAATATATATATATTTTTCTTTCTTTCTTTAAAATTTTGGGAGGTAGTTTCTTCTAACAGACCAAAATACACCCAAAATCAAGTATGTGGCTCTATTCTATTCAGCAGTCTAATGTGTGTGTGTCTGTGAAATATATACATATATAACTTATTTCTTATTTTTTTTATTTTTTTCCCCTTTCTTCTCCTCCCAGCTTCAGGTCTCCTCTGATTTGGTTAGTGTATATTTTTCTGGGGTCGTTGCTACCCTTTTAGTATTTTGTTCTCTCATCCATCTATTCTTATCTGGATAAAATGACAAGGCGTAAAAATCCACCACAAAAAAAAAAGAAGAGGCAGTACCGATGGCTAGGAACCTAATCAATACAGACATTAGTAATATGTCAGAACTAGAGTTCAGAATGCAGATTATCAAGGTGTTAGCTGGGCTCAAAAGAAGCCTAGAAGATAGTAGAGAACCCCTTTCTGGAGAAATAAAATCCCTTTTTGGAGAAATAAAGTCCCTTTCTGGAGAAATAAAAGAATTAAAATCTAACCAAGTTGAAATAAAAAAACCTATTAATGATGTGCTATCAAAAATGGAGGCTCTTACTTCTAGGATAAATGAGACAGAAGAGAGAGTTAGTGATACAGAAGACCAAATGATGGAGAATAAAGAAACTGAGCAAAAGAAAGACAAAGAACTACTGGACCATGAGGGGAGAATTTGAGAGATAAGCGATACCAAAATGAAACAATATTAGAGTAATTGGAATCCCAGAAGAAGAAGAAAGAGAGAGGGGGGCAAAAGGTATATTCGAGCAAATTAGAGCAGATAATTTCCCTAATTTGGTGAAGGGAACAGCATCAAAATCCAGGAGGCACAAAGAACCTCCCTCAAAATCAATAAAAGTAGGTGCACACCCCATCATCTAATAGTAAAACTGACAAGTCTCAGTGACAAAGAGAAAATCCTGAAAGCAGCTCGAGACAAGAGGTCTGTAAGACACAACGGTAGAAATATTAGATTGGCATCAGACCTATCCACAGAGACCTGGCGAGCCAGAAATGACTGGCAAGATATATTCAGAGCACTAAATGAGAAAAATATGTAGCCAAGAATACTATATCCAGCTAGGGTGTCATTGAAAATAGAAGGAGAGATAAAAAGCTTCCAGGACAAACAAAAATTAAAAGAATTTGCAAACACCAAACCAGCCCTACAGGAAATATTGAAAGGGGTCCTCTAAGCAAAGAAAAAGCCTAAAAGTAACAGACCAGAAAGGAACAGAGACAATATACAGTAACAGTCACCTTACAGGCAATACAATGGCACTCAATTCATATCTTTCAGTAATGTAAATGTAAATGGGCTAAATGCCCCCATCAAAAGACACAGGGTATCAGAATGGATAAAAAACCAAGACCCACTGATATGCTGTCTAAAAGGAACTCAATTTAGACCCCAAGACACCTCCAGATTGAAAGTAAGGGGGTGGAAAAAACTTCCCATGCTAATGGACATCAAAAGAAAGCTGGGGTGGCAATCCTTATATCAGATAAGTTAGATAATAGTAGGGGACTTTAACACCCCCCCCTTACTGAAATGGACAGATCATCTAAGCAAAAGATCAACAAGGAAATAAAGGCTTTAACTTACACACTGGAACAGATAGACATCACAGATATATTTAGAACACTCCATACCAAAACAACAGAATACACATTCTTCTCAAATGCACATGGAACATTCTCCAGAATAGATCACATCCTGGGTCACAAATCAGGTCTCAACCAATACCAAAAGATTGGAATCATTCCCTGCATATTTTCAGACCACAATGCTCTGAAACTTGAACTCAATCACAAGAGGAAAGAACTCAAATAAGAGCATCCTACTAAAGAATGAATGGGTCAACCAGGAAGTTAAAGAAGAATTTAAAAAATTAATGGAAAAAAATGAAAATGAAAACACAACTGTTCAAAATATTTGGGAAACAGCAAAAGTGGTCCTGAGAGGAAAGTATATAACAATACAAGCCTTTCTCAAGAAACAAAAAAGGTCTCGAGTACACAACCTAACCCTACACCTAAAGGAGCTGGAGAAAGAACAGCAAAGAAAGCCTAAACCCAGCAGGGGAAGAGAAATAATAAAGATCAGAGCAGAAATTGGCCAGACGTATCAAAAAGAAAAGAGAAAGGCCCCAAATTAATAAAATCATGAATGAAAGAGGAGAGATCACAACCAACGACAAAGAAATACAAACAATTATAAGAACATATTATGAGCAACTCTACACCAGCGAATTTGACAATCTGGAAGAAATGGATGCATTCCTAGAGACATATAAATTACCAAAACTGAACCAGGAAGAAATAGAAAACCTGAACAGACCCATAACCAGTAAGGAGATTGAAGCAGTCATCAAAAATCTCCCAACAAACAAGAGCTCAAATAGAAAACCTGAACAGACCCATAACCAGTAAGGAGATTGAAGCAGTCATCAAAAATCTCCCAACAAACAAGAGCTCAGGACCAGAATTCCCAGGGGAATTCTACCAAACATTTAAAGAAGAATTAAAACCTATTCTCCTGCAACTGTTCCAAAAAATAGAAATGGGAGGAAAACTTCGAAACTCATTTTATGAGGCCAGCATTACCTTGATCCCAAAACCAGACAAAGACCCCATCAAAAAGGAAAATTACAGACCAATATCTTTGATGAACACAGATGGAAAAATCCTCACCAAAATACTAGCCAATAGGATCCAACAGTACATTAAAAGAATTGTTCACCATGACCAAGTGGGATTTATTCCTGGGATGCAAGGTTGGTTCAACATCCACAAAGCAATGTGATACAATACTTTAATAAAAGAACAAGAACCATATGA
The DNA here is from genome assembly GCA_002007465.1 of Ailurus styani. Taxonomy (NCBI): domain Eukaryota; kingdom Metazoa; phylum Chordata; class Mammalia; order Carnivora; family Ailuridae; genus Ailurus; species Ailurus styani. The sequence continues at coordinate 131,286 of LNAC01000478.1, forward strand.
CACTCTCAATAGATGCTGAAAAAGCATTTGACAAAGCACAGCATCCTTTCTTGATCAAAACTCTTCACAGTGTAGGCATAGAGGGTATATAACTAAATATCATCAAAGCCATCTATGAAAAACCCACATTGAGAATATTATTCTCAATAGGGAAAAACTGAGAGCTTTTCCCCTAAGGTCAGGAACACGGCAGGGATGTCCACTGTCACCACTGCTATTCAACACAGTATTAGAAGTCCTAGTCTCAGCAACCATACAACAAAAAGAAATAAAAGGCAACCGAATTGGCAAAGAAGAAGTAAAAGTTTCACTCTTTGCAGATGATATGATACTTTATGTGGAAAACCCAAAAGACTCCACTCTAAAACTGCTAGAACTCATACAGGAATTCAGTAAAGTATCAGAATTTAAAATCAATGCACATAATTCAGTTGCATTTCTATACACCAATGGAAAGACAAAAGAAAGAGAAATTAAGGAGTCAATCCCATTTACAATTGCACCCAAAACCATAAGATACCTAGGAGTAAACCTAACCAAAGAGGCAAAGAATCTGTACTCAGAAAACTATAAAGTACTCAAGAAAGAAACTGAGGAAGACACAAAGTAAAGGAAAAATGTCCCATGCTCATGTATTAGAAGAACAAATATTGTGAAAATGTCTATGCTACCTAAAGCAATATACTCATTTAATGCAATTCCTATCAAAATACCATGAATTTTTTTCAAAGAAATGGAACAAATAATCCTAAAATTTATATGGAACCAGAAAAGACCCCCAACAGCCAAAGGAATGTTGAAAAAGAAAACCAAAGTTGGTAGCATCACAATTCCAGACTTCAAGCTCTATTGCAAAGCTGTTATCATCAAGACAGTATGGTACTGGCAGAAAAACAGACACATAGATCAAAGGAACAGAATAGAGAGCCCAGAAATGGACCCTCAACTCTATGGTCAACTAATCTTCGACAAAGCAGGAAAGAATGTCCAGTGGAAAAAAGTCTCTTCAACAAATGGTGTTGGGAAAATTGGACAGCCACATGCAGAAGAATGAAACTGGACTATTTCCTTATATCACACACAAAAATAGACTCAAAATGGATGAAAGACCTCAATGTGAGACAGAAGTCCATCAAAATCCTTGAGGAGAACATAGGCAGCAACCTCTTCGACCTCAGCCGCAACAACTTCTTCCTAGGAACATCACCAAAGGCAAGGGAAGCAAGGACAAAAATGAACTATTGGGATTTCATCAAGATCATAAGCTTTTGCACAGCAAAGGAAACACTCAACAAAACCAAAAGACAACTGACAGAATGGGAGAAGATATTCACAAATGACATACCAGATAAAGGCCTAGTATCCAAAATCTACAAAGAATTTCTCAAACTCAACACCCAAAAAACAAATAATCCAATTAAGAAATGGGCAGAAGACGTGAAGAGGCATTTCTGCAAAGAAGACATCCAAATGGCCAACAGACACATGAAAAAGTGCTCAACATCACTCGGCATTAGGGAAATACGAATCAAAACCACAGTGAGATACCACCTCACACCTGTCAGAATGGCTAAAATCAACAAGTCAGGAAACAACATATATTGGTAAGGATGTAGAGAAAGGGGAACCCTCCTACACTGTTGGTTGGAATGCAAGCTGGTGCAGCCACTCTGGAAAACAGTATGGAGATTCCTCAAAAAGTTGAAAATAGAACTACCCTACGACCCAGCAATCACACTATTGGGTACTTACCCTAAAGATACAAATGTAGTGATCTGAAGGGGCACGTGCACCTGAATGTTTATAGCAGCAGTGTCCACAATAGCCAAACTACGGAAAGAACCTAGATGTCCATCAACAGATGAATGGATAAAGAAGATGTGGTATATATACACAATGGAATACTATACAGCCATCAAAAGAAATGAAATCTTGCCATTTGCAACGACATGGATTGAACTAGAGGGTATTATGCTAAGCAAAGTAAGTCATTCAGAGGACAATTATCATATGATCTCTTTGATATGAGGAATTTGAGAGGCAGGTTGGAGGGTCGTGGGGGATAGGGAGGGAAAAAATTTAACAAGATGGGATTGGGAGGGAGACAAACCATAAGATACTCTAAATCTCACGAAACAAATTGAGGGTTGGTGGGGGGATAGGGATAGGGTGGGTGGGTTATGGACATTGGGGAGGGTATGTGCTATGGTGAGTGCTGTGGAAGGTGTAAGCCTGATGATTCACAGACCTGTACCCCTGGGGCAAATAATACATTATATGTTAATTAAAAAAAAGAAAAACATTGAGCCTCTATCATTAAATAATTTTAGTAAATTTAAAACATTCCATTTCAAACAATCAAATTTGAGCACAATTCTTCAAAATTCCTCAACATTCTTAAAATGTACACATTAAACATATATTGCTTTTCTTAAGCAGATAATTAACCCATTGAAAAATTGTCACTTGGAAACTTCTGTCAAATAGTGTGGGAATAAAGGTGTGCATTTCTGGCAGACCAGCCTAGGAAAGAGGAAAAAGCAGCAGCTGGTACAAAGGCAAACCTTCAACAAACATATTCGCCTGTTGTATCTGCTTAAATAAACCAGTCTACCAAAACATAAAATCAAGACCTACGCATATATCTGCTTCCATATGCTCTTTGTATTCCATCAGTACAGTCACTGAGAAAACACTAAGAAAAAGATACCTTTCCAGAGCCACTGAACAGGAGAAAGTAAGGGAGGAAGCTGGAAGAGGGGTTGGGATTTCATGACTGCACGAGAATACTGAATCAGATTTCACTGAGCCATGGTCATCAGCTAGGTAGACTGTGGACCCAGAACAAGAAGCCATCCTAACAAATTGTCTGCTCTAATACAGTTATTATCTGAACTACTGCCAGGCTTAACCTGTGGAAACCCCACTGAGGATATGTTTGCTGCTATTTTACACTAGAGAAAAATTCACTTTCTTATTCAGAGGATTTTTTTTCATGTTTAAACAATATGAAAAAAATTATTTCAGTATTTAAACCAAGAACACAAAGTCAAAAAAAAAAATCAAGGCTGTCTCCTAGAGATTTATTCAGGGGTTATTTCAGGGCACTGCCAAATGACAGGTTTCTAAACCAAAAAGTGATTTAAAAAATATCCAAGTAAGTATTCTATTTAGCACTAATTTTCACCACAGATGTTTTCTTCATTTTAAAGCACTGTATTCTGCCTTATCCTATAAGGGAGTAATAAGCCCATGAAAACTAACTGCTATTCCACAATTAAATTTACATGTCTTCATTGTTGTGCTAATGAAGAAATGAGAGCTATTGGGCCCATGTGCTGACAGCTACAGTCGTTAGTTACATTCTGTAGTTTAATGGTTTCCAAGTAAAATCCATTACAGTCACAAACTGTTTTATGAGGATACATCTTGATGACCTATATTCCAACTTAACCTGATGCTGGAAAAGCAACTCTTTAGAGAGAACAGGATAGCCAAAATTTTGCTGGAAACATTTCCTAGGATCATGCACACATCTAAGTAAATATGAGCCAATTTCTATAATGCAACAATAAAACTTTTTACAATAGGCAACTTAATTTCTGTCTATAACAAGGGTAACATAGGGTCCCATGTCGGCCTTTCTTTAGAACTAGGCTGTGCTTTCATCTTTGTAATACCAGGGAGATGGCCCATGTATTGAATGTAAACATTTTCCTAGAGAAGGGGCCCTGATTTACCTTTTCTTCCTCTCAAGATAGAGTCTGTGTCTACCAGCTTACTTGTTCTACTACTTCTAAAATGAAAGTGATTAAGTCTAGCCTCATGTTCATAGAAAGTGTTAAGAAATGGTCTAACTCATTTTATATTTCTTTTCAAAAAAGCAGTTGACTGAAGTTCCGATTCAGCAAATGCTCATTTTACATCAGGAAGTCCACCTCCTGGCCCCAATTCTCTAAAGCAACACCTAATGTCTGCAAAATGAGTAGGTTAATTGTGCCTAAATACCACCCAGCCGAAAAAAAATTTAAATGTTATCTGAATAAAACTTTGGAAATGAGCCTATGAGAAAGTAAAGGTGTGATGTGCCCTCCCCAAGTCCATACTGACCAAGTGCTAATCCACAGTACCTCAGAATGTGACCTGATTTGGGGACATAAGCTCTACTGAAGTAATCAACTTAAAATGAGGTCATGGGTCCAATTCCAATATGACTGGAATCCTAAAAAAGGAGCAAATTTGTACACAAAAACAGGCCCAGAGGGAAGACGGACAGAGAGAGAAGATGGCCACCTACAAGCAAGGACAGGAGCCTGGAATAGAAGGAACCAATTGTGCTGACACCTTGATTTTGGATGTCCTGCCTCCCCAACTGTGAGACCATAAATACCTGTTCTTTTTTTTTTTTTTTAAAGATTTTATTTATTTATTTGACACAGAGAGAGAGATGACAAGTAGGCAGAGAGGCAGGCAGAGAGACAGGGAGAGGAGGAAGCAGGCTCCCTGCTGAGCAGAGAGCCCCATGCGGGCCTCGATCCCAGGACGCTGAGATCATGACCTGAGCCGAAAGCAGAGGCTTTAACCCACTGAGCCACCCAGGTGCCCAATACCTGTTCTTTAAGCCACCCCGTGTGTGGTACTTTGTTATGGGAGCCCTAGAAAACTAATACAGAAAGACATCCCCAAACCAGAAAAAGGAGGAACAGTAAATATAATGGCTGAGCTGGATTTTTAAAAGTCTCAAAATAAATAGGAGAGAAAACTATAGGTGTGCCTCAACTCAAGAACTTCTTAAATAAGGTAATAAAAAACCAAATAAAACCAGAGCCACTATTTATAGGACAAAATCTTGCATTTGGAAGAAGCCTTGAGTACAGTCTGGCATTACTGTCCCCAAGTAACTATGTACCCTCCCCCTTGAGCTACTGGCATTTTTCTCCTCCCCACCGCCCCACCTCCCAACCACTAGCAATGCTCCTTCCAAAGCTGCCTGTTCTCACAGAGTCTGCCTCCTTTCTCTCATTCTCTCCTGAACCCACTTCCACCACATTTTTGCTTCTCCCCCTCAATCAGAATTGCTTTTGTCAAAATCACTGTTGACCTCCACCTCACAAAATCCAAACATCAATTCTCAGCCTTCCTCTTGCTCCATCTAACAACAGCATTTGATTCAGTGCCTCGCTGGCTTCTCCTTCAACACTTTCTTCTTCTGGCCTTGGGGCCCGCATTCTCTGCCACTGGCTCTCCTACCTCTCTGGACATGCCCCAGCACTTGGTCCCCTTCAAAGTCACTCTGTGGAGATGCCTGGGTAGCTCAGTCCAATAAGCATCTGACTCTCGATTTTGTTTCAGGTCATGATCTCAGGGTTGTGAGACCAAGCCCCAAGTTGTGTTCTGCACTGGACAAGGAGCCTGCTTAAGATTCTCTCTCTCTCCCTCTCCCTCTGCTCCTCCCCACCCACCTCTCTCTCTCTAAGAAAATTTTTAAAATAAATAAAAAATGAAGTCACTCCCTGGGAGATCTTAGTAAAGCTTATCATCCCTTTAAAAATATATAAAAATAGGTTTTAATTCAAAATATACATAGAATCCAATTGCTTCTAAGCAATCCACCCCTAAAACCTTCATCTAAGCTGCCATAATGCCTCACCTAGATCACTGGAATAACCTAATCAATCTGTTTTCACCCAAGTCCTATAATCTATTTCCATACAGCAGCTAGTTTTAACTTTTTACATATAAATCATGTTATGTCTGTACTCAAAACCCCCCAGGGCTCTCCTCTCATCCAGAATAAGTCTTCAATGTGTCCTAAAAGGCATCATGTGATCTTCCACACCCCATCTACCTGTGATCTCGGTGTTCACATCTCCTGTCACATCCCCTCCCTTGTACCACCCCAGCCATAGTGGGTCCCTCTTCTTTGAACTTGTCAAGTGTATGCTTCTCTCAAGACCTTTGCACTTGCTATTCCCTAGGCCTGGAAACTCTGTCCCCAGATGTCTGCCTAGCTTGATCCCCCTCTTCATTCAGGCGCTGCTCAAAAGCCATAGCATCAAAAGCCCTTTCCTGACCTCTTAGGTGACAGACAACTTCTCTATCCCCTCCACTCTTTTACTTTTCTTCTTAGACTTATACCAACTGTCACATGTTTGTATGATGTCCATATTCTACCCTTCTACAAACTCTGCAGGAACCGTGCTTTTGTCCACTGATACCTAGACCAGGGACAAACACAAAAGAGGGGGCTGAAAAAGCATTTGGTGAAAGAATAAATGAACACCTACCTATAGTCTGCCCTATAGTAGATGTTAAATAAATGGCACTTTGAAAAGTAACCATAAGTGATTATAACCATCCATGGCTGTACATTGGAGGATGTTTCCCAGACCCTGTCCTCCGGGATCTCTAAAATGAAAATAAATCACTGGTCTGTGATTTTAATCTGCAGCCAGGTTGAGAACCACTACATTAGACTATGAGCTCCTTAAAGCAAAGATTTTATTTTTTTCATCTTGAACCCTCCACCACAGCCGCTGGCAAAGTGATTAATAATGTTGATTAAATGAATACATCTAGGAGAAATGGTCATTTAGTCTTTGCTTGTGCACTTCTATTGATGAAGAGCTAACTAGTTTATAAAGTACTTCCCATTGCTATACATCAATAGAGGTTATAGTTCTCCTGTTATCTGAAGAAAAATCTTCCTCAACATAACATCTTCTCAGTGGTCCCAGGTCGGTAGTCTGAAATACACCTTAAGTCCATCCTTTAAAGGTAGCTCTTCATAGATCTAAAAGCAATAGGAAGGAGCCCTTTGAATGGGCTTCTTCTCCAGGCAGAACAAATCAAACAAATGTAGGAAGTGTTAGGTCCCAGATTCATTCCACATGAGCAAGGGTATCTCAGCCACAAGTAAGGGCACTTAATCCAGATCTTGAATGGTAATTAGAGATTCGCTACAGCAGAGAGAGAGGAAATGGCTTTTCACATGTGGCCATGAGCTCTGCATGGAAAAATGGAAATGTAAGAGAATCTCTGAAAATGGGGAATGATGGTTAGATTGCAGGATAAGACAGAAGGTTGAAATGGAAGGGAGTAAAGAGCACAAAGTGAGGGCTAAAATGGTCTCCTGAGGCCACGTGATAAAGGACTTCACAGACCAAACTAAAATGATCTGTTTTATGACTGAGTGATGTGGAGCTACGAGACAAGAAGGAAAAAGATTAATGACATCAAGTTTCTATTAACCAATCAGAAATGGAAGCAAGAAGAAAAACCAGTTTCAGGTACAGAGGAAAGATAATAAATTTGGTTCAGGATGTAATTTCATTTGAAGGCATCCATGGCATCCTACCAGAGGTGTCTTTTAAGGAGCTATAAATGTGTTTTTGGAACTTGTTGGGGAATTAAGCATTGGGAGTTGGATTTAAGATTCATTGGAACAAAGGCTTATGTCAGACAAGCAGTCAGATGAAAAATTCCAACCACGGTTCTCCACAGGGGGACTGCAGGTGATATTCATCTTTTTTGTTGTTCAAAATTGTTTATAATATACTCAAATCATGTACTCTCAAATGTATACTCAAATTGTGTAAAGTAAGTATGTATTCTATTTACAGAAAATTAAGAACAAAGGGAAATATATGGCTAAGATTCAGAGAGGACATTTATAATATAAAGAGAAGGCAACCAAAAGCAAAACCCCAAGAAACCAACATTTACCAAAAAAAGAAAAGGGTGGCTAGCTAAAGAAAAAGGGTGTTAAGACTGAGTGATACAAGATTTCGGTGTCTTAGAAAGTGAAGCGAGCAGCCTGGAAACAGGACTAAATACTGCAGAGAAATGGAGTATGATGAGAAATAAGGAAACCACTAACAATCAGGAAATGATTACTGACCATAACAAAAGGTTTAGGAAAATGATTGGGATAAAACCCAGACTACAGTGAGTTGAAAAAAAGAGTAGGAAAATAAAGAAAGAAAGGTAAAGAGTCTGGTTTTGAAAGGAAGGGTCAGAAAAAGCTGAAAAGAAGGTCAGGGGTAAGGACTGGTTTGCATGTGTCTGTATCCAGCAGAGAATGCAGAACTCACTATTAACAAGTCGAATGAGTCACATCATTCTCCCTGTCCTGTCAAAGTCATCAGCTACTGCTACAGAAGAAATAAACCCAAATAGGACAGGTCAGCGAGTCTCACAATCCTGGTTCCTATTATTACCTTTTGTTTCTCTGGAGGGAAAAAAAAGAAAGAAAGGAGAGAGAGGAAAAGGATAGGAGAGGAGGGGAATGGGAGAGGGAGAGAAAAGAAAAAGAGGAGAAAAGAGGAAAAAGAGTAAGAAAAAGAAAAATATAAGGGTCCCCACAGTTTGCCGTAGACTAGATTACTAGTCTAAAAGCATTCCTACTTTGTCCTAAAGGCAAACATGTTAGTCAACCAAATTCCCATCACCTCCCACCAAAAAAAGAAAAATACAATTAAAATTAGCTATTTTGCTGGATTTTTCTTTTTAGAAATATAATTTCAACTACTAAATGAAACTAATGAATACATTTAATTGTCCTTCCAAATGAATACCAACATTATTCACATCTAGAGCATACAAAAATGCTCATCACCATGAACTAAAAAAGTCCTCATTTTAGCCTCTGAATGCTTGATGGGTGGTCTGCCTTTGTCCCCTGCACACTCTGCCAAACATTAATTGATAACGAAATGATCTATAGGCATACAGGCAGGCAAGTGGAAGTAATTCCAACAAGCCTATCTAACTGACTAACTGAATGATTAGCTTTTCAAAAAATCAAGACTTATCCGAAATAGCACTAAATACTGAGTAGTTTGAAAACTAAATTACCTCCCAGAATATCTCAGAACGCCAAGAGTCCTTTCGTGCTCACATTTACATTTTAGGCTGCCACTGCCAAACTTTATAAACAACCTATTTGAAATGCTCGCTAATGAGTTCTTGATATTCATAGATTACATTATCATACTGGAGCCTAAGCATATCAAGTACCATGATTAGAACTATAGCATGTTAAAAATAGATAGGCATATGTGGGATAGCCATACAATGGAATGCTACTCAGCAATAAAAAGGAACAAAGGAACAAACTATTGAACACCACAACATGATCAATCTCAAAATCATTATGCTAAGTGAAAAGAGCCAGGCCAAAAAAAAAAAAAAAGAGAAACAGTGCATGCCACTGGATTCTATTTATATGAAATTCTAGAAAATTCAAGTGAATCCACAGTTACAGAAAGTTGATCAGGGGCTGCCTAGGGACAGGGAGGATGAAGGGGTGGATTACAAAGGGGAAGCAGGAAACCTTTGGGGGGTATTAGAAATGGCTATCTTGATTATGTTAATGGTTTCATAAGTGTATACATATATCAAAACCAACCAAATTATATACCCCTATTTATGCAGTTCAATGTGCTTCAATTAATCTTCAATAAACTTTAAAAAAAATGTTGAGGCAGTTGTGTAACCTTCCCATAAACTGTGTGAATAACACTTTAAAATAGATAATTTACATAAGAAGGAGTGGACTAATAAAATGATTGCTTTGAAATGGGCTAATACGTGACCAACATTTAGAACAATGCCTGGACCCTGTAACTGTGATGTAAGTCTTCAAAGAAAGAGGGAATAGAGATCAAAAACATTAAAATAGTTTTGGTTTACTGATGAGGGGACAGGGATAGGGTGGCTGGGTTATGGACATTGGATATGTGCTATGGTGAGTGCTGTGAAATGTGTATGCCTGATGATTCACAGACCTGTACCCCTGGGGCAAATAATACATTATATGTAATAAATTTAAAAATTGTTTCGGTAAAATTATAGAACTGTAGCCCACTGATTTTAATTCTGAGTTGTCTTTGGTATAGAGTGTTTTTTCCAACAACAGAGTTTGGACTTTTACGTCTGAAGTTTGACAGCCTTCTGTTTTAAGATGTCATCAGACCACCCCCCTCACTCCCACTTAGCTCCTCTCCATTCTCTCTTCCCACACGTCAAGACAGGGACAGAACATACCCTATGTCCAGGGCCTGTCACATGTGCTTACTGTGGAAGAACCACAGACAGCTCTGCTTTTTTCCTTCTTAAAAAAATTCTTCCAAAAATATTTTCCCATTCTGATCCCAGGTGATCAGTGTACCAGCGGAATAAAGTTTTCCAGATGAGAAACTGGACTAGGGACTCTGCACAGACACGGAACCCTCCAAAGAAGAAGACCAAAGGTCATGGCCATGTACACACCTGTGCGAGGGTGAAACACAGCAGGAAAGGGAGCTCTTTTTCTTAAAACATGTGCAATGCTAACATCTATCTTGGAGCAGAGGATAGAGATCTAAAACACATGAGGAAGGGATTACTGCCTTGAGAAAAAGCAAATAAAAAAAAAATGATTGACTAAAGGAGAAAAGCATTATAAAGGGGTGCTGGGTACCCTTAGTAAGATCCAGTACAAAGCCTGAGAGAAGCAGGTGTAGAGAGCTGGAAGTGTAGACCAGTTCTGTGTAGGCAGATTGGGAGGCCATGAAATTCAGTGGAAAGTGAGGTCTCCAAGGACACAGGTATCCCAGCCTTATGGTTCAATACTTTTGACATCTTTCTCAAGTTACATATTGCCTTTGAGCTTCAGTTTCCACAACTCTAAAGGCAGAGGGAGGGATAGCTGTAAGGATTACTGTGAATATAAGTAAAGTGCTTCAAACAGTTAACTACTCAACAAGTGGAACTTGTTATCAAGAAAATTGAAGATAATTAATGAAATACTAGAATTAACAAGACCACTGTATGAGAGACTAGATATACAATTAATTTCCAAAAACCAATGGCTTTTCAACCTACCAGGGAAAACTCCACTAAAAGATGGTAGGGGAAAGCTGCCAGAAAAAAATAGTAACAAAAAATAACTAGAAGTACCAGGTCAGTGCTCATGAAAAGTACAGAATATTCCAAACATCAAAGCTATCTAGGTCTTTGAAAGCAAAGATAAGTCTATAAAGATGACAATTTTTTCTAAATAACTTAAGAGATTTAATAGAATCCAATGAACTTTTTTAAACTTCTCAAAATTATTCTTAAGTTGAACCTGAAGACTCAATGAAGTGAGAACAGCTAAAAAATCTTTGAAAGAAGAGCACCAAGTATCTTATAAAATCATATTATAAAACCCTGTGTGCAATCTTGGTAGAAAAAAAAATCAACAGTATAGAAAGTAGCCCAAAAGAAATCAAATATTTTTGAGTATACATATGTCACGTATTATATATAAAATAATGGATTAAAAAGAATATATCTATAAGCACCCAACAGATGATATAGAAAACAAATAAATGGAGAAAGGATAAATTATACATTGTTCAAAATACTATTTATGAAAACTGGTTATTCAGGAAATCAAGTCAGAGTCTTACCTTATATTAAACACTGTATAAAATTCTAGAGGAGTCAAACTGAGGAGGTAAGTTCACAGCAAGTCGTTAAATGCAAAAAAAAAATTTACCAAACTGTGCAGAATATTCCCATTTTGTAAACATACATGTGCATTATAATGAAATATATGCAAAGTTGTCTGATATGTGTGATAGAGACAGACTAGCCTCATGGTTATGAATGCGGGTACTGGGGCAACAGCTCACAAGCAGTAATTCAACCCATGCTGGAATTATTAGGAACAAATTCATTAGAGTCTGGAGGATGAATGAATGAATGAATGAATAAATGAAAAGCCCTAAAATTGTACCTGACTATTGTTCTTTTTATTCATTATTCCTATTACAAATGCTATGGAGTTAAGAGTAGTGTGTTTATTTGGCGGGATTATGAGTATTTTTATTGCCTCATTTTTCTAGAATGCACACATATTGCATTTAATTTTCAAAAGGTCAAATGTAAAAAAAGGAATCATAAAAAATTGAGCAAATAGTGTTAATATTTATCTGCTCTTTAGATAGGGAAGCACTTCCCTAGCATACCAAGTTCAGATACGTATAAGCATCTACTGTTATTTTGGCTCAAGTTATTTCCTAGTATGCATTATTGATATGCCCAAGAATTACCAAATAGAACTCAGCGTCAAACTTAAATTTCAAATGACCAATTTTTTCCACTCTCAATTTTAGGATGTTAAACACCAAAGACATTATTTCTGTGTTTACCCTGTTGCAATCTTAAAATAAAGTGCTAAATATGACAGATTAAGAATGATTGTGGGCGCCTGGGTGGCTCAGTTGGTTAAAGCCTCTGCCTTCGGCTCAGGTCAAGATCTCAGGGTCCTGGGATCCGAGGCCCACATCAGGCTCCCTGCTAGGCAGGGAGCCTGCTTCCTTCTCTCTCTCTGCCTACTTGTGATATCTCTCTCTCTCTCTCTCTGTCAAATAAATAAATAAAATCTAAAAAAAAAAAAAAAGAATGAATGTGTCCTAGAATTAAAGCACCAAGGATAAAGATTTATCTTCTTGCCTGTTACAATAGGAATGTATGTAATATTGAGCAGGCATTGAACTGGCCCCTAAATCCACCATAGGAATATAGGCACAGTGTAGCAAACCAGAACTCATAGATGTGACTTAGGCCATTAGTCTGTCCAAAACAGGAACACTGCAAATTTCAAAGTATGAAGAAGCAGTTCATGACTCTACAGATATAAAACACCTTCTTGGAAAAAAATTTAAAAAATAAAAATAAAAAAGATGGGCCCCTGGGTAGCTCAGTCGTTAAGCCTCTGCCTTCGGCTCAGGTCATGATCTCAGGGTCCTGGGATCCAGTCCCATATCAGGCTCTCTGCTCGGCAAGAAGCCAGCTTCTCCCTCTCCCACTCCCCCTGCTTGTGTTCCTTCTCTCACTGTCTGTCTCTCTGTCAATTAAATAGATGAAATCTTAAAAATAAAATAAAATAAAAAAGAAATAAAACACCTTCTTGGATGAACTAAATTCTGCATTCTTCTACTACCCACAAATCCTAACTTCACCCTCTAAAGGAGCATTAGACCAAAGCCTCTTACACATGACTGCACCTAATGCATTTGAAGCTCACAGTCATGATTCTTTTAAGTCTCCTAGAGCTAACCATCCTCAGTTCCTTCGGTCAGTCCTCAAGTATTTGGACATGCTTTCCAAACAGCTCATTTCCTACTTGGCACGTCAAGTCAACATCTCCAAATGTCAATATCCCTCTTCAAATATTACACCTAAGTTGAATCACTAACCTAAGTTAAATGTCTACCTTCTAGGAGCCAAGCACTCTGCTCATATTAATAGAGCCTAAGACACGTTACCCCGTCATTGCTTTTAGCAGCCACGTGACATCTGTGGCTTCAAAAGTACTTTTAAGCAAGACTTCCTCATCCTATGCTTGAACATCTAAATTTCAGAAGCAAAAAGAACAGTCGACATTTAACAATTATGTTTGCCCATTATTCTAGCCTTTCAAATCATCTTAAATCCCAGTTCTGCTTTCCAACTCATTAGGCATCTTTCCCAGCTTTCTGACTTTACAAAATTTGGTTAAGCCTTCCCAAAACCAAAACATCGATTAAATAGTGAAACAACAGCAGCTCAGAGATAACATACTAACACCAAAGGTACAGGAGGCCCCTCTATCTGTAGTTCTTCTACATCCAAAAGCAGACAATCCCGCCGCCTGATGGTCAACAGTAGCCTAATGCTACGTGGCTCACCTCACTTCACCGGATCACGCAGGCATTTTATCCTCTCACTATCACGAGAACGGGGAGGGAGTACAGTAAGCTATTGGGAGAGACCACATTCACATAACTTTCGCTACAGTATATTGTTGTAATTGTTACATTTTATTATTGCTGTTGTTCGTCTCTTACTGAGCCTAATTTTTAACTTAAACTTTGTCACAGGAGTGTATGTACAGGGAAAAAAACATAATATATACAGGGTTCAGTACTGTCCAGGATTTCGGGCATCCCCTGGGCTTCTTAGCATGTATCCCCTGTGAATGTGGGGGGACTAGAGCATTACACTGAAGACCTTCCTCCAGATTAGCATCAATTCCTTAAATTAATATACCTTAGGGTACATTTGTTCAACCAGCCAACAATCTGCTACTTATACCATTCTTCAGCAGATACAACATTTCAAATGCCTTACTGAACATCCAGAAACACCACATCTCTCTCTTTCCCCAGATCTACCAGTCAGCCAGTCTTCCCTCAGCCAGTTTCTGTGCAATCGCTCTACCCGCTGCGCCTTCTCAGGCTCATTCTCCATTGCTTCTCACTCTGCTGGCTTTTGTTGTTTTCTTTGTTTTTAAGATAGAGATAGATAGATTTGTTTGTTTGTTTGTTTGTTTGACAGAGGTGGGGCGGTGGGGGAGAATCTCAAGCAGACTCCCCTGAGCTGAAGTCAAGAGCTGGACACTTAACCCACTGAGTCACCCAGAGGCCCCACTCTGCCTGCTTTTCAGACGCCGGTGTTTCCCTGCACCCCCTCCCTGACACACTGCCCCCGCTGTGTGCTCACAGCCCAGGTGACCTCATCAATACCAATGGCCTCAAGTACCTCTCCTGGGCTCCCGGCTGGCGAGGTGTCTGCTGCACTCGCAGACGTGCAGCTGTCTCGGGGAGAGCCCGATTTGGATGTCCCTGGGGCACTTGAAACTCTGGATGCACATAACGAACTCGTTCTCTTTCTTCCAGCCACCCAGCCTCCTCCACCTCCTCCTGAATGCTCCATCTCGATGAAAGGCTGAGCATCCACCCAGTAGCCCAAGTGGAAAGCCTAGCAGCCACGGGAGACTGCAATGTACCACCCAGCACCACCCTCCCCCTCCACTCTGACAGTGGCTGAGCTCTGGCTTTTTCTCTCCCCTTGGGAGAGGCAGCAGTCCCCTAATGGATCGTCTGGCCTCCATTAAGGTCCCTCTTTTATCGCCCTCCATTCGCCAACAGACCAGCTCTTCTCATCTGGTGTCAGCGGCTCCCCAGAGCTTTCCTGCCTTCCCCACAGCCTCCTCATCTCTTGCCGCTCCCACCCGTGTGCCTTCACTCTAGCCCTTGAAATGCTCACAGGATCCATGCCTCTGGGCCATCACACAGCCCGCCTGCTTTGACTAAGGTGTGCTGGCCTTTGTGCAGGCCAGAAGGCACTTCTGGAAATCTCTCAAAGCTCAGCTCAAGCAGGACTTTCTCTGAGGCCCGGGCTCCTTAATCTGATTGAGCTGCCCCTCTCTGTGCTTCTGTTGAACCCTGTGCGTGACTCCTGCACAGCACTTAACCGGTCTGTCGTATAATGATAGACTGAGGTATTATTAGTTTTCCCACGAGAGACATAAATATGAACTCATTAAATACTAGACGAACAGACAAACATGTGAATGGCCACTGGAAATGAGTAACAGAGAATGAAGTAGGGCAGTCTTGAAATTTCAAAAACAGAATCTTAGAACAAAAGACTGTCAATCCACGCCTAAGAATTCTTAGTCACTTGCAGTTGCTTCAGTATTTTTGTCAGCCAAACACATGACAGACTTCATTTACTGCAGGAATTTAATAAGGTACTATGTGCCAAACATCAGTCTTTTTAAAAAATTAAATTTATGCCTATTTGATACGTTAAGGGAAGTAATTCTATATACATTTTTACGGTGTAAATAATTATTGGCTTTCTCTGGGTATTATCTCAAAACATGTAGATAGGAAAAAAATCAAGTGAAAAATATTTTCAATGTATATTGAATGTTATCCTTACTACAATGAAGAGCTCATAGATATAAGAAAAACATTACATGAAAAACCTAAACAGAAAATTGCCCAAAAAGTAAAATATAAAAAACTAAGTGATATGAAAAACTGACCCTCAGTAGCAACTAAGGAAATGTAAATTGCATCAATGAAACAGCATTTTCCACCATCAAGTTAGTAACAATAAATAACAATTTTCACTGTTGGCCAGGATATAGTTCATATCCTTTGACCTAAGATTTCTACTGCAAGTCATCTAGCTTTAATAATATGAAATTCAGACATGGTTTATGTAATTATAACATTTGTAAATTACAGTTAAAAACCTCAGTGCCCCAAATTAAATTTACTCATTCAATCAACAAACATTTATTAAGCATTTACTGTGTCAAGAGCTGTTTGAGGAACCAGGGAAAAAGTAGCTTATTTTGAAATAAAGAAAAAGAGAGGGAGGGTGGGAGGGAGGAAGGAATACAGATATTGGCCTGTCTTTATGGAGTTCACAATTTATTGAGGGGGAGTTATAAATACAAAAAAAATAACTAGAATATATATTATCATGGATGCTGAAAAGTGCTATGAAGAAAAATAAAAGCACGAAATGAGGATAGAAAGGAGGAGGGTGCTATTTTCAACAGGTGCCCAGAGAAGGCCCTACTGAGAAGATGAGAACTGAGCAGAAACATGAGGGAGAAAGGCAGGCAAACACGCGAGTGAAGGAAGATCCAAGCAGAGCCAAGAGGCAGCCCCTGAGAACGGAGCTCACACAACATATTCCACCAAGACCCAGGAGACTGGGGAGGCTGAAGCCAAAAGAAGAATGGAGAGAGTAGTAAGAGAAAAGCTTTCTTAAGCCTCATCAGGGGCTTAGTGGGTGCTGGACGGCACTGGGTCCTATAAGCCACCCTCAGAGTTTTGTTTGGGAATGAAGCCTTCCCAGAGCTCTGAGCAGTACAGTAACACTGTTTTGGACTTAGGTTTTAGGTGACCTCTTACTGCTCTGTTGAGATCAGGCTAAAGGAGGTCTAAATGGGAAGTTATAATCCAGGCAAGAGACGACCGTGGTATGGCCCAGAAGGCAAAAATTTCTGGCTCTCACTGTCTTGAAACAGAGACAAGTATGTTTATTGACAGACTGGATATAGTTATGTGGGAGAAAAATAAGTCTGTGGAGACTCCCAAGTTTTTTAGGCCTGAGGAACGGGAAGGGAGGAGCTGTCATTAAAGGAAATGGGGAAGGGGTAAGTTTGGGGCAATGTCAGGAGCTGAGCTTCAGATAGGTTAGGTTTGGGGTAACTACCCACGTGGACTCACACAGGCTGTGCTTGCTGGGAATCAAGGGAAAGCTCCGCCCCAGAGATGTCAGCCTGAGAGGTGTCCACATGTAGATGGTAAAGCCGAGAAACTGGATTAAATCACAAGTGTGAGGATGACAAAAAAGATAGGAGGGCCAAGGAGGAAGGGCTGGAAAGCCCCAGGGTAAATATGTAGGGAGATGAGACAGCACCAGGAATGGCTGAGAAGAATCACCGTTAAGAGAAGAGCCACGTGAGTGAGGTATACCGGAGCCAAGTACAAGTTTCATCCGTGACAGAGCAATCAAGTCCAGGGCCTCTGACCAGGCAGGTAAAGAGGAGGAATAACGGCTGGATTTAGTGAAGAAGAAGAGGTCATTGCTGACCTAGAAGAGAGCATTTTCAGTGAAATGGTGAAGTAAACGACTCATAAGGAAACAGTGGCAGACATTCAAATGATGCACTATTTTGCAATGTATTACATATTAAAATATTTTATATTATGGAAATATCTCCAAAGAAGTGTTAGTGTTATTGGGAAATGGTTATAGCAAGAGAGGAAAAGATACACTCTGGGCTTACTTGTAGTTTTGAAAAAGAAAATGCATAAGTAGGGGATGGGTGAGCCTGGTGGTGGGTATTAAGGAGGGCACGTATTGCATGCAGCATTGCGTGTAGTGCATAAACAATGAATCTTGGATCACTGAAAAAATAAAAAATTTTAAAAAGTGTTGGTAGAATTCATCTGTGGGGGAAAAAAAAGCAGAAAATTAGCTAAGACATTAATTCCAGATATCCCCAAGTAGAAGAACTAGGGATGAATTTTTTAATACGTTCTATTATTTTCTAAAATTTTCACCATGCACAACTTGCATAATTAGGAAAAACACTCCTATAAAATACTTCCATAAGTAAACAAATTTCCTTTCCACTTCCCAGCCCTTTTACACTTCAATCCATCCTCTCAGAAACACTGTTCTTAACTTAGACAAGCATAATAACTACTATCTGGCATTTCATTAAAATTTACAAAACATCTTCAAATGCTTTAGATTCTCCCTGTAACTCTAACATGGATAAGGCAGGAGTTACTGTCTCCATTTTCAGCCAAAGAACAATTCAAAGAAGTTGATTTGCACAAAGTCACACAAAACAGTGGCAAAGGCTAGATGTAAATACATTCTTTGATCACCTTTGATCCTATGTCTACTATAACAAGAAGACACTTTGCAATTGGAGCAAAATATACACAACAATCTCCTTCCCATAACTAGCAAACATTGGCAAACATTTACCAAGAAGCCTGACCATACTTTCTTAATATTACCAAGTTTTTTTCTACTCCAATGTCTACTGCAGGGAGAAACACTCATTAATTTCCATGAGTGGATGCTTCTTCCTTCCCTCAGGCCTCAGGCTCCTAGAGAGGGATGACAATGTCCTCTGCATTCTATGTTATTAGTAGCATTCTTCCTAGTTCCTGGTGTATAGAAGATAACAGACAAATGCTTGCTGACACACTTCATGGTAATGGGAGGAGCTCGTGCTCCATTTCATGTGATTATTGTAGGAGTTTCTAAGATGCCCTGCAGAAACAGCAAGTCAGCTTGAGTTACAACTGAAGGAGCTTTAACAATGAAACAAGTCCCGGGTTTTAGGCAACTCAACTATTCCTCTCCTTATACCTAGAACAGGGATTCTCCTACTTCAGGGTCCAACGATAATCCCCTGGGGAGATGGTTGTAAGACAGACGGCTGTGCAAAGCCCAAGAACGTGCATTTCTAACAAGTTTCCAGGTAATTTTTTTTAAAGATTCTTTTTATTTATTTGACAGAGAGAGGGAACAAGCAAGCACAAGCAGGGGGGATCGGCAGAGGGAAAGGGAGAAGCAGGGAGCCTGATACGGGGCTCGGTCCCAGGACTCTGGGATCATGACCTGAGCCAAAGGCAGATGCTTAACCGACCGAGCCACCCAGGCACCTGCTCCCAGGTAATGTTAACACTGCTAGTCCTAGGATCACACTTTGAGAACCACTGACCTAGAGAAAAAAACTTTAAAACTGAAGGTTTGAATAAGCAATAAATAGTATCCTGAACTCCAGAACTATAAACTGAGTTAAGAGTCAACTTCAATATATTCAATCACTGGGTTTTTATTGCAGTCTTAAATCTGGTATAACTGAGAGAAGATGTCAATTAAGATTACATTTAATCTTTATATCTACTATAAAGATCAATCTCTTTTTATAATGGAAAAAGTGGAGGCCACCCACATTACTTAATTTTCAAGGCAGTGATTAGTGCTGTCAGAAAAGAGGACCTACATCCTACTCCTCTTTAAAGCCCCTCAAGTGTCTTAAATATAACGATACCTAATCACTGTTTGCTGAGTAAGATGATGAAATCCTTCCCTTAATGAGCATATCATGGACTTGGGTCGGGGGAAGAAGGGAAGGATGCTCAGAGCCTCTGGTATAGCATATGGACCTTTACAGGACTTAGAAAATGGTACACCTTTGGACCTATTAAGCAGGAGAAGAAACTCCTTCCTGCAGATGGATACAAACTTGTGCCAGGATTGCTAGCTGGCCATAATGCACACTGGATGGGTTCTAGCTCTTACCTGCCCCCACTGCTGTGTGCCCTTCTACAGTACACAACCCACCCATCCTTACAGGGCGGTCCTGAGTGTGCAAAGCATTTGTAGAACAGCATACACGTGTCCGACAGTAAACAATAGGCTATGACTACAATTCTGAAAAAAGATCCTTTGTCTTTAGCAGTAAAAGTGTTGAGGGGTTAAAGGAGGATACAGAAACTGATCCTGGCCAGGAGGTTTCTCTTGTTTGAGATGTTCTATCGTCATCCCATCAAGCTCAACCTCCATCCAACAAACTCCCACTCATCCTAATGTCTTAGCTTAAACGTCTTTTCCTTGGGAATCCCCCCAACCCCAGAGTAGAATGGCCATATATTCCCACTGCACACAGCAACTTTCCATCATACCACTATGGCAAACATGCTTAATGGTGGGTGGTGTTTTGATTCCGCCCCATGAGCTTCTAAAACTCAGTGTGGGCACCGCCACAGATTTTGTTCACTGTTCTACCACCAGTACCTGGTACTTAGGTGCACAAAAAAAACAGGTTTAATACTGAAATAGTACACATAACTTAGATTCAGATGTAAAAGGGGACAAGAATTATCCATGGTTTCTTCAGGGGGAAGGAAAAGGCAACCAAATTTTGACTGATGTTTTCTGACAATAAGGAATTATTATAAGATCCAAGACGCTTCTAAAGAATACACTATGATAGGAAAATATGCCACTCTATACTATGCTCTGCTATTTCCATCCCTTGTGCTAAAATATGACACTCCATACAACTGTCAACTCTTAGTTTTACATTGTAAATATTGATGGTGTGAATACTTGTTCACATTTGCCTAAAACATGAGAAACGGTTCTGAGCTTAAGAACTTGAAATGGAAAATCACCTCCACAAAGCCTCACAGGCAAGATTAATTATCTTAACTGCTTGAAAACAAAGGCTGAGTCCTAACCCCTTTGGAAACAGTATGACTTTAAAATCTCTGACACCCTCACGCAAAGCCCATGACCTTCAAAGACTGCCTGCTGAAAGGGCATTTCTCAACTGTTGCTCTCCAAGTCTGAAATAGAAGATAGGGCCACTTGCAACTCTTCTGATTTACGTGGACTTGAAAGACCCCATCTCTTACCTAATCTACAAAGGCTATATAATAAAATTCTCCTCTATCACCTCCCCACACCCCTGCCTCACCTCCCAGTTAATACTCAAACCACCCCCACCATTCCACAGGAAGCAGTGGCATTGAGTGAGTACCAGCAACCCAATGGTCAGATTGAATCTTCTCTTTTTGCTCCTCATCTTATTTGAGTTTCTTTGGACAAAGGACACTACAATCACCCCTTTTATCCTTCAAAGTCTTTTCTCACCTTCCTCAAACTCGTACTGTTCATCTCCCTTACACTAGCATTACTTACGTGTCTCCTTTGTGGACGCCTCCAATTCTGCCACAGTTAATGTTGGTAAAACTCGTCCTACCCTTTGTCCTCTCTATTCTCCCTCCCTGGATGATTGCAACCAATAAAGCAGTTTCAACCATGCCTTTCATTCAAGTGATTCCTGTATCAGCACAGACCAGGCCCCTGAGCAACATGGACTAATACCCAACTCCCTACTGGTCAACTCTACTTGAAGTCAACCTCTCCAGAACCAAGCTCCTCCCCTCCTCTTCAAGCCAGGATCTTTCATTTCCTCACCCTCCACATCCACTTCCACCAATTCAACCTTCAAAAGCATGCCCTCCTTGCCATCTTCACTACTACTCCTTAACTGAGGTCCGTCATCCTTTACCTGGACTACTGCAACTACTCCTAGCAGGTCTCACCTCTTTCTGTCTCCTCCCCCACTGATATGGAGTCCACACTGTTGCCAAACTTAAGCATATTTTCTTGCTCCTGATGTTTATATTATTCCATTGCTCCCCATCATCTATCAAATGAAGACCAGTTTCTTAGCATGACACAGAGCTTCTTCTGCTTGCCTTGCAGACTCATCTCTCATTAAGCTCTCCAAGCGGTATCCCAGCTACAACCTATTGTAAGACAACCATTTTTGTCTCTCTGCCCTTTCTCAATCTGCATTCTACACCAGAAATGTCCTCCTAGCCCATAGGCACATCTGACCTTTGTCTGCTTGGCAAATTCCTCCTCATCTTTTAGGTCCCACTCACTTCCTCTATAGGGTCTTTTCTGACCTTTCTCACTGCATGGGACCTCCCCCTTTCTTCTCTCGTGGCCCCAAATCATTTCATTGCAATTGTTTACATTTCTATCTCATCCTTACCCAATTAAATTTTATTTTTTTAATTTGTAACTTCACATCGTTCAACATGTAACCTGGCACATAGTATGAGCACAATAAATGCCTGTGGAATAAAAACGGTTGGCACAAAGGCATCATTCTCAAGACTCAGAGACCGGTAGAAAATCGTATTATGTAGGATTTCAGAGCAGTGAACTAAGAATCAAGCTATTTTGTGATTTAACTTTCCAAATTTAAATAATGCACATATAATCCACTTAGTTCTGTTCTTTTTACCCTCATGCACTCTATCTTCTAATACCTTACTCCACTTCTGAATCATCTGTTGACCTTTATCATTTTTTTCCTCTGGCAGTCCCATTAAGTCCTATTATTCAATGAGTCAAAAATTCCAGTCCATTCCATTCTTGGATAAGTCTATCCTCTGAGCCTCTGAAATCCCCCTATAGACCTTTCCTAAAATATCAGGATCCAGGTCTACTAACCCAGTAATAATCAACTCTCACATTTACATAGATTGTTTTCCTTTAATGCATATTAATCTCATCCCCACAACAGAAATAGGTCAGTTTTTACTACTGTCCCTTTACAAGCAAAATACTGGTGCCAAGAAATTCAGAGGATGCTTATCCTTCCTAAGTTTCCCCATGCATAAGCCTGAGAAATTAATTCTGCACTTTCTAAAATCTAGTCTTCATGTTTTTTTTTCCTTCAACACCATTTACCAAAGTTACATCCTCTTGTCCTTCCTCCCTGATACGCTTACTTTACTTTTTATTTCTGTCTCTCAAACTATAGCCTTCCTGTTTGTGCTTCTCTTTCTACCCTGCTGATCTGATCACCAGCTGAGCATTCATTCCAAGGTAATCATTTTTCTTCCCTCTTCAGCCTCATAATCCAATGACTTGACAAAGAAAGCCCTACTTCATGAGTTTCACCCCAGAGTCCCATTCTCTGCAAAAATCTAAGTGAAACTTTACCCATAACCCAATTGTCTTTTTGAAGGTTTTTTCTTGAACTCCAGCGATTGTAACTTGATTAGTCCCAGACCAATTTTCTGTTTCTTTTTCCTTCCCTTGCTTTCTTCTAAGGAGCAAGCAAGGAAAATCGAAGCCTACATAATGTAATCATGTCTACTTTTATAAAAATACTGGTCAGTGAGGGCGAAACTCAAACTACTGGGAGGGGGGCTCAGGGGAAGGAGGTTAGAATCATAGACTTTTCTATCCTTTTCATCATTCTCTCCTATCATTAAGAGGCTGGCCTTAGTTTCCAGCCTCTGACCCTCACCGTACTCTCTCACTCTGCTCTCCAGCACATAGCTCTTTTCTGGCATGTGGCATTCACTTCCTTTTCTATTACTCAATCATGGACAGGAATAAACAGGTAAGGGTGAACACAAAATAGTTATTTTCTTTCTATGTCCACAAGAGTTGGCCTACAATTCCACAGCTCCTCCTCAGAGGACACCTCCTCCCTACCTCTCAGCACAAACAGACCCTTACCCTCAGAGCCTGGGAAACACCTGCTCCTCTCCCTTTCCTCTTAAAAACAATGTCAGAGAGAGAGAGAATGATCAATTCTAGAAAACTGTCTCGGCTAGTTAGTGGATCAGCCCCTGTGAGACTGCTTGGCCTCTCCTATTTCCAAAGGAGCCTCTAACTTTCAGTCAGTCATCTTACAAATGTTGTCAGTCATCAGGAAGAATATCAGTGCATCCGTGCATCACCATTTCTAAAAAGACAACCAGCCACAGGCAAGCTGAATACGATCCCTCTACATGAGTCATGTATTCTCACTTTTGGGGGGGAAATTCAAAGGAAACCTCAGGGAACTGAGTCACATGCAATTTCTAAAGTCAGTGCAACAAAGAACTGGGATTAATTGAAAAGAGTGTTCCTGAACTTTCTGTCATCTTCCTGCCTCTCATGGCACTATTTCTTTGTTAGGCTGCAGGATTTTACTCTTTTCTTTCTAGGTGTACATGCGTGGTGCATGTGATCGTCCAAACAATCAGTCTAGTTTTAGTGACCAAAAATCATCAGTCCGTTGGCCCCAAATTTCACCCTGACATTTCAAGTAGATCTTTCGCTACTAAGAAATAGTGTGACAAAAAGCCTAAGATATTTCATTTTAGAAGAAGTACGGTGTGCATATTGAGGCTGGGGTCTGGAAGCAAAGCTTTAGGTTTGTCCGGTTACAACAGTTCAATCTGAGGATGTCCAAGGAGCACCTTTCTGTGGAAAACTCGAAGAACGGATCATTCCCAGGTGGTAGGTAAAGTTGGAGAACACAGATTAAACTACTAATTATATTGATCAACTCTGAAGTTAAACACAGCTGTTTCTTGAGAGCTTGCCCTGATTTCTCCCATTGCAACACTCCCGTGCGTTCCCACACGTGCCTTTGATCTGATTCTCTCTCATTTCAGTCTGTCCTAGGACTTGTACTAGGAGAGAGGAGGATGAAAATCTAAGGGTGATGGACAATGTCCAGAACGCAGATACTCTACAGTTCAAGCCTGGGTAAAATTCAAAAGTGACAGCATCACAAAGGAACAGGGTCTGGCCTTTCTTCCCAGAGGGGCTATTGGCTAACCTATTTTTGCTACAAAAATTAAAACGACCCATCACCCTGATTCTTAGTACTCTTCCTAAAAACAGTATCCACTCCCCATATCCTGCCAAACATAATCACTCAAAGTAGGTCAGAAATGTTGCTTCCTTCCCCTCACTGATTTTCATTAAGAGGCTGCACTTTCTGGAACACTGAGAGGAAAGATAAACACCCACTACAAGAACCAATGACACCCCCCGTAAATTTTTGGCACATTAAGTCCAGTTCTCCTAAAAGCGGGAGCAAATCTCATCACCCATAATTTCTAATTTTTGGCTATAAGTCAACAATAATCTCGAAGTACAAAATAAACAGTGGCGATGCTTCAGCCAGATGAACACCTCCCAAAAGGAGCATACTCACTCTGTCTTTTCTAATTTTCTAGATCACCAACCCTAAGTACACACTCTTTTACTCTAATTCATATCCGCATTTTGCCAGAAGGATGCCAAGTGATACCACACACTGGCTCAGCAAGTCCCCAGGGCCTTCTCAGGAAGCTGAGAGCGGGCGAGTGGGAAGAAGGGGTTTGGAGAGACCCCTACAGGGTCTAGGGGAAGAGAAGAGGATGGGGAAACGCAGGGAGGGACATGGGGGTGGGGGAAGCGGGAAACCCTCCTGTGGCAGTATCTGGCTCCCTAGGAGAGCTGTGGAGAGATGGGTCTCCAAATTCCACCAGCGGGGCTTCCCCAGGCGCCCCGCCACCCCACTTGCTGAAATCTCTGCCAAGGCCCAAGTCCTCAAGCCTGGCACTCTGAGGAGGGCGCCGCCAAGTCCTTCAGAGCCCTCGAAGCAGGAGCGCGCACAGAAAAGCATCCCCCCAAAGCCAGCAAAGCCACACACCCTCTGTCGGCCAGCCTCCCGGGGCGGGCAACTTCATCCCCGCCACACACGGAAGCCGCCGTCCTCCAAGGCAGGCAAAAGGCGACGGCAGGGAGGGAGAAACGGGCACCCGCCTCGCCCCTCGCCTCCCGCTCCCTCGTCCCCCTCCCCCGCAAACTCCAGGTAAAGGACCAGGTGCGGCTCACCTCCAGGCAAGGAGGAGGCGGGCGGCCGGAGGAGGAGGAGGGGGGCAGGTCCCCAGCCCAGGCCGCCCGGCAGCCGGCGAGCGCCCAGCAGCAAATCCAGGCGGGGCCCCAGGGCGGCGAGAGCCCGCAGCGGGGAGCCCCCGCCCGCCGCCCCCGGCCC
>LNAC01000478.1:157251-345643 GCA_002007465.1 Ailurus styani
GGCTGCGCCGCCGCCGGGCCCGAGGCTCGCCGCGCCGGGAGGGCGAGAGGCGCCGCGGCCCCCTGTGGTGTTCCCGGTCCCCGTGGCCCGCCGGGAGGGGCGCTCCGGGCGTGAAGCCAGAGGAAAGCACAGGACATCAGGATACTGTTTCTCCGGCGGCGGGTCTTTACAATCTTCCTACTGCCCTCGTCACACACCAACGCTCACAGACGCGCCCTGGGAACGGCCCTGGGTGAGGATCCGAGCTAGCCGGCGTCAGAGCGAATTTTGGGTCATTAGGATCCACCTAAAATGGCAGGGAGGAAAGGGGAGGGAAATATCCATGCAGCTGGTGACTCAGTTTCCTCACCTCTTTTACGCAGATAGTAACAATACCTACACTATAGGTTGTTCAGAGGGTTAAACTCATTGAAGCACCGTAAAGCACCTAGGGGGGTGCCTGGCAAGCAGTAGAGGCGATGGCTGTGGGTAGAAGTAGTAACCACAAGTACTGCTACTACTGGTGTCATTTCCTGGGGAAAACGTGTAACCTTGGGCAAGAAAGCCCTTTTGTTCCGGAGGAAGCAGTTTTTCTATATATGCCGTTAACTGGGGTAGCCTTCATATTTTCTTTCATTGCAAAGATGCTGTAGTGGGCACCCACGGGTGAACCAAATGGGCACAATGCCTTCTTCGGCTGTGGGGGTCGCAAAGGTCCCTTCTTGCTCTGTAATTCTGTGATTATGTGAATTCTCCCATTGTTCAAAAGAAGTACCCAAGTTTCTCAGTAATTGAGTACCTGGAGAAATGTACCTGGCACTTATAAATTCACCTGAATTTATCTTTGTCTCTATCTTTAATATTTTTAATAAATATTTCCACACGGAATGTGGGAGTTTCCCCCCTCTCTTGCTCTGATTATTATAATAATGTATATTGTAAAAATTTGGAAAAATACTTAAAAGTATCAGGAAGAATGTAAAACTTGCTAGGGATCCCACCAATGAGACATAACACCATTAATGGTATTGGGACTTGAAGTATTTCTTTCATGGTCTTCTAACCGCTTGCATACTATGAAACTAGAATTATAATTTGTAACCTGCTTTTTTCCTTAACAACATGAATGTTTTCTTAAGTCAATGAAGTCTCTGACAACAGAGCTTTAATAATGGTCTAACAACACCTATGCTTTGGAGATACATAATTTACTATCAGGTATTAGGCATTGTTTCTCAACTATTTGATGTTATAAATAATTCTGGAATGATTGCCTTTGGTATATAATCTGTTCACACTTCTACTTTTAATTTTCTATGATGCTTTTCTAGAATTGAAATCACTGGTTGCACTGTATGTGTATTTTTGGTTTTTGATGAATAGTACACAAATTCCCTCCAACAATTTTGTATCAATTGTTTCCAGCTCTTTGAGTATTTATTTAACATCATTCTAGATTTAATAATACTTTAGATACTCATCATTTTGGCAAAAGAGAAAAATGCTATCTTATTAGTATTTTTAAATTATTTTTTACAATTTATGAGATTGAATAATTTTTCATATATATTTAATGATTATATATTTCCTTCTCTTGTCAGTGTGTGTGGATTTTCCACTGACACTCTGGCTTTTTTTCTGTTGAAGTTCCATCTTTTTTTATTAGTTTGTAAGCAATCTTTTAAGTTTTGTGTACTACACATTGTTTACCGTATCCATCACAAATACACTTCTGAGTTTGTAGTCTTTTAATTTCGTTTCAGGTGGCCTTTTTTTGCAAAAGATTGTCATTTTTATGTACTAAAATATTTCCTTTTGTGATTTCTTCCTTTTTTTTATCCTTAGAGACACCTGTGCTTCTACAGATCCTATAAATGCCTATAATTTCTTACTTAGTTATTATTTTCTTTTTATGTATTTTTATTCTTTAATGCATCCAAAATGTATGAGTCAGATTATATTATTTTTTCATCTGAGCAAGACTTAACAACATGGCTAATGGACAGTCTCTTTCCTTGTAAAAATAAGAATCATCCTACACAATGCACATAAGTTAAACAACAATTACAGTTTTCCGAAGTGAGACACCTTGTCATTGTCAATAAATAACTTTTTCACTAGCAATGAAGTCACAGAAAGAGAAATTTTAAAAATAATAAATAATACCATTAATAAATAATAACATTTACGGGGCACCTAGGCGGCTCAATCAGGTCCGACTTGATTTCAGCTCAGGTTGTGATCTCAGAGTTGTGAGACAGAGCCCCACTTTGAGCTCCACACTCAGCAAGGAGTCTGCTTGAGATTCACTCTCTCACTCTCTCTCTGTTCCTTACCCTGCTTGCCTGTGCACTCTCTCTTCCTCTCTCAAATAAATAAACAAAATCTTTTTAAAAAATAGAATAACATAAATAATACCATTTATTATTGCACCAAAAAGAAGAAAATACTGAGGAGTAAACTTAACTAACAGAGTCAAAGACCTGCACTCTCAAAACTTAAAACACTGATGACGGAAATTGAAGATGACACAAGCAAATGGAAAGATATCCCATGCTCATGGATTGGAAGAATTAATATTGTCAAAATGTCCATATACACAAAGTAATCTACAGAGTCAGTGCAATCCCTATCAAAATACCAACAGCATTTTTCACAGAACTGAAACAAATAACATTAGAATTTGCGTGGAACCACAGAAGACCTCATATAGCCAAAGCAATTCTGAAAAAGAACAAAACTGGAGGTACCACAATTCCCGGTTTCAAGATATACAACAAAGCTGTAGTAGTTAAAACAGTACGGCAACTGGCACAAAAACAGACACAAAGATCAATAGATCAGAACAGAGACCTTAGAAATAAATCCACATTTATGTAGCCAATTAATCTGTGACAAAGGAGGAAAGAATGTACAACAGGGAAAACTGTCTTTTCAATAAATGATGCTGGGAAAAGTGGACAGCTACATGCAAAAGAATGAAACTGAACTACTTTCTAACACCTTATACAAAAATAAACTCCAAATGAATTAAAGGCCTAAATGTGAGATCTGAAAGCATAAAATTCCTTGAAGAGAGCATAGGCAGTAGCTTTTCTGACATTAGTCATGGCAACATTTTTCTAGATACGTCTCCTAAGACATGGAAACAAAAACAAACTTTTACACAGCAAAGGAAATTGAAAGCTTTTGTATAGCAAAGGAAACCGGCAAGAAAGCAAAAATGATAACCTACTGAATGGGAGAAGATATTTGCAAAAAATATATCTGATAAGGGGTTAACATCCAAATATATAAAGAACTACAATTCACACACACACACACACACACACACACACACACACACACACACACACACAACCCAAACAACCCAATTAAAAAATGGGCAGAGAAGCTGATGAGATATTTTTCCATAGAAGACATACAGATGGCCAACAGACAAATGAAAAGATGCTCAACATCACCCATCAGCAGGGAAATGCAAATCAAATCCACAATGAGATATCACCTCACACCTGTCAGATTGGCCAAAATCAAGAGGACAAGAAACAAAAGCATTGGTAAGAATGTGGAGAAAAAGGAACACTTGTGCACTATTGATGGGAATGTAAATTGGTACAACCACTGTGGAAAACATATAGAGGTTCCTCAAAAAATTAAAAAAAGAATTACCACCTGAGCCAGTAATTCCACTACTGGTAGTATTTACTCAAAAAATATAAAAAACACAAATTTGAAAAGATATATGCACCTCTATGTTTATTGCAGCATTATTTACAATAGCCAAGACATGGAAGTAACTTAAGTGTCCATCAGTAGACAAACAGATTTAAAAAAAAAAAA
Organism: Ailurus styani; assembly: GCA_002007465.1. Taxonomy (NCBI): domain Eukaryota; kingdom Metazoa; phylum Chordata; class Mammalia; order Carnivora; family Ailuridae; genus Ailurus; species Ailurus styani. The sequence continues at coordinate 161,074 of LNAC01000478.1, forward strand.
GATGTGGTAAATATATTTTTCCACATCCTTTTTCTAATCCATTTGTAATATTACAGAATATTACATAGCCATAAAAAATGATGATATTGGGTCATTTGAGGCAACGTGGCTGGACCTATAGAGTATTATGCTAAGTAAAATAAGTCAGACTGAGAAAGACAAATACCATATGATTCCATTCATAAATGGAACCTAAAAAAAAAAAAATGAGCGGCATCTTGATGGCTCAGTCAGTTAAGTGTGCCCTCAGCTCAGGTCATGATCCCAGGGTCCTGGGATCCAGCCCTGCATCAGGCTCTCTGCCCAAGAGGGAGCCTGCTTCTCTGTCTCCCCCTGCCTGCACTCCCACTGCTTGTGCTCTCTTTCTCTGTCAAAAAAATAAATCTTAAAAAAATAAATAAAAATAAATTTTAAAAAATGAGTAAACAAACAGCAAAAGCAGACCTATAAATACAGAGAACAAACTGATGGTTGCCGGGGGGAGGAGGTGGGAGGTTGGGCAAATGGGAGAAGGGGAGAGGAAGATACAGGCCTTCAGTTATGGAATGAGTGAGTCACAGGGATAAAAAGCAGAACATAAGGAATACAGCTGATGATACCGTATCAGCGATGTAATGGGACGGATGGTAGCTACAGTGGTGGCGAGCATAGCATAATGTATAAACTTGTCAAATCACCGAGTTGTACACCTGAAACTAATGTAACATTGTAGGTCAACTATATGCACAAATATTAGTAATCATCATTTTCTCACAGCAGTTTTACCTATAGAAAAGATCTTGACTTTAGGTGATTAAAAGCAGCACACACACTGACAAAGAAAGGAAAATTTCAAGAAAACTCGGGTTCCCTTGCACCTCTTCTGGAATCTAACATCAGATTATTCAAATGGTTTGTGATTAACTGATAAATTACTTTTAAAACCCTAGTTTAAAAAAAACCACTTTAATATAAAATTTCTAATGAAATTGGGGGGGTTGAGGTTCAACCATGAAGGTTTAAATAACTTCAAGTCACTAGACAGTCCAATTTTCCACTTTCATTCATGCAGTATGTACCTAAAATTAAACCAAACTTTGCTAATCAACAAAAGTCACTGCTGTACCCAAATGATGCTAAACACATAGATTTTTAACTTAAAGCAGATGGTGATATAATAACCCCAAATTTTAAAGATTGTCTAAGTACACAAAGGTTAGGGGGAAAAAATCTAAATGAATTCAAGCAACAAATTTTTAAAAAATCCATTTTATAAACAGTCAAAATGAAAAATTAATGAATTTTCTGTATCTAATTAGCAAAGTGATAATAGTTTTAGCAAATGTATGTTCCGTATTACATACTCAGGAGAAGAAGTATTTTGGAAATCAACCTGACAATATACATTAAGTGTCTTTAATGTATTTGTGCCTTAATGCAGTAATTTTTACTTTCATGACTCTATTTAAGAAACTAATAAGAAAAAAGCATAAAGTTTTATACAAGAATACTAACTATTGTCTAATACAATTAAAAATGAAATAGTCCACATATCCTCAATAGAGGAATGGTTATATGAATTATGCTACTTCACATGGTAGAATTATATAGACATTGAAAATTATGCTTCCCAAAGAATACTAAATGAGTCAAGGAAATGTTATCATATAATGTTAGTATAAAAAAGCAAGAAAGAAACTTTCATAAACAATGTATCCCCAAGGACAGTGTATAAGGCAGGAGGCAGAGTGTAAGTGTGATTTTATAGAAGGAATATGACAGAAATAAGTATGTTGGCAGTGATAATCTTTTAACATTGGCATACAGATATTTTTCTTTTATTTTTACAGTTTTGTTTTCAATGTTTCCATAATTATCATAGATTATTTTCATAATCATTATGAATTATTAGAATGTTTGTGTTCTTTGATGCCTACCACTCCTACCTCAAGAAATCATAAAAGATATATACAAAAATGTAAGACAAAAGTGTGCACCAGTGTTATTTGTCAAAGAAAATAAATAAAACTTAAATATCTAATACTAAGGAAGCGGTTAAATAATAATATTCAATGGTATATCATCTCAACCCAAAGATATGTTTTATGAAGTCTCTGGCAGAGGGAAATGTTTTTTGCAAAAATGCTTTCCATTAAATGGGAAAAATCATGACGCAAAATTTATACACAATAGATACATCCAATAAAATAAAAATATAAAACATGGATAGAAGGCTATGAACCAACTTCAGGAGTGATTGCCTAGGGAACAAAGGAGACTTGGGTTTGGGAAGGAGTATAAAAGAGACTTCACTTGCACCTTCAATACTTTATCTCTGGAGGGAAAGAAGGATGAAAGGGAAAGAGAGAATAAGGAAATATCTGGAGCAAATATGACAAAATGCAATATTGTTTCATCAGTGTTGGGGTGGCGATTCTCATAATGGCTAACTAATACTTACAGAGCACTTAATAGGTAGATAGCAGCACTGTTCCAAAAGCTTCCAGGGCACTACTTCACTTCACCCTTAAAACAACCCCATCTGGTAGGTGCTCTTACTGTGCTCATTTTTTTTACAGATGAACAAATAAAGGCGCAGGCTGCTCAGCAAAATTCAGGGTGGGGTTTCAAATATAGGCACTCTAATTCTCGGGCTCAACTGCTTAGAAGGTTAGTTTTATTGCCTTCAGTATTTTTATTTTTGAAATACTTAAAAATTTAAATTTTTACATTGAACATAATCTTTACTGGTTTTTAAAAATCCATATTAAAAAGACTGAACGGGAGTGCCTGGGTTGCTCAGTCGGTTAAGCATCTGCCTTCAGCTCAAGTCAGATCCCAAAGTACTGGGATCCAACCCCACATCTGGCTCCTTGCTCAGCTAGAAGCCCACTTCTCCCTCTGCCTGACCACTCCCCCTGCTTGTGTGCTCTTTCTTTCTCTCTGACTCTGACAAATAAATAAAATCTTTAAAAATACACAAATAAATAAAAATAAAAATAAAGTAAAAAGACTGAAAGGGTTTGACCAAATTATTCACAAAAATGTTTTCTGGATAATATGATCTGGGTGACTTTTTTTTCTATTTCTCTATACTTTCCCACACTTCCAAATTTTTTTTACAGATAATACATATTGGTTGAAGTTTAAAAGAAGAATGGTGAGGTATATTAAAAAGGAGTGTGATCCTTAAGCTATTCTTCTATGATAGCCTATATTTTACATATCAATTTTCATTAATTTATATATCAGTATTTTAAATAACTAGTAGGGGAAGAAGAAGGAGGATTGGGAAGGATAAATGGAGAGGATTTGAAATGGAACAAAAAATTATTCAAAAAATGGAAAATAGGTCATATGAGGAAAGGCTAAATTAGGGTGTCTTGATTTATTGACTCTAAGTCCACAAAGACTTTTTACCAGTGGTATGTATGTCCCTTGCTCTCCATTTCTTCAAAGATCAAAACAAAACTATTTTTAGTAAAAGGAGAAAATTTTTTCCACTTGGGTATACAGTTGAACCTTCTGTGAGAGGTTGTAGAGATATTTAAAAAAGATTATGAAGTCAGACAAACCTGTATTTAAAATAAAAACTCCACTGTTTGCTGGCTGTTTGATTAGGGAACATTACTTAATCTCCCTTGGCTTCAGGGCCTTCATCTGAAAATTAGAGTTAAAAATGCCTGACATCATAGGCTTCGTTTGCAATAAATTCATACATATAAAGATTTAATGTGCTTACAGTATTGCCATGCTTACTGGTATATTCGTAGCCCTTTATAAACATTTTTTAAAGATTTTATTTATTTGCTTGAGGGAGAGAGAGAGTGTGTGAGTGCACACACGCACAAGCAGGGGGAGGGGAAGAGGGAGAAGCAGACTCCCCACCAAGCAGGGAGCACCACTCAGGGCTGGATTCCAGGACCCCAACCCAGATCCTGACCAAGCCGAAGGCAGATGCTTAACCGACTGAGCCACCCAAGTGCCCTTATGAATGTTTCTTCTTAGAAATATGGGCATTTCAGGACGCCTGGGTGGCTCAGTCAGTTAAGCAGCTGCCTTCAGCTCAGGACAAGATTCCTGGAATCGAGTCTCGCATCAGGCTCCTTGATCAGTGGGGAGCCTGCTTCTCCCTCTGCCTCCCACTCTGCCTGCTTGTGTGCTTGTTCTCTCTCTCCCTCCCTCACAAATAAATAAAATCTGAAAGAAAGAAAGAAAGAAAGAAAGAAAGAAAGAAAGAAAGAAAGAAAGAAAGAAAGGAAGGAAGGAAGGAAGGAAGGAAGGAAGGAAGAAAAAGAAAGAAAGAAAAGGAATAAAGAAGAAAGAAAGGAAGAGAAAGAAAGAAAAGGGAAGGGAGGAAGGAAGGAAGGAAGGAAGGAAGGAAGGAAGGAAGGAAGGGAGGAAGGAAGAAAAAGAAGTACATAAATACATACATACATACATACATACATACATACATACTGGCATTTCTCCACTTGAATCCAAAGACCCCCAGGGTGGGTGGTGGAGGCGCAGGGAGGACATTTAGTCTTCTTAGGAGATCAGGGATTTTCTCTGAGAATTTTTGTATTTTGAATTTACATTTTGTTGATAATCAGAAAAATTATGTATGTATACATAAACATATACTTTTTTAATATTTCTCGTATGTCACTCTTTAACACAAAATGTCAGTACCTTTGTTTGCACTTTACTTTATGATTCCTAAGCTCACTCCCTCTACGCCAGCCACACTGGCCTCCTTGCTATTCCTTCAAACTCCTGGATGTGCTTCTACCTTAGGGCCTTTGTATTTGTTGTTTCCTCTGCCCAGAATGTTCCTTCTTCTTGAGGTCCTTACTCAAATGTCATCTTCCCATTAAAGACCTCCCTGGCCACCGCTTCTAACATCCCTGACACTCCCTATGCCCCTTCCCTTCTTTACTTTTCTCCCTAGCAATATCATCATCTTGCATGTTGCCTATTTTACTATTTCTCCCCACTAAAATGGAAGTTCCATGAAAACAGGTTTTGCTTTTGTTTTTATTTTTTAAGATGTTATTATTTATTTATTTATGAGAGAGAGAGAGAGAGAGAGAGAGAGAGAGCACGAGTGGGAGGAGGGGCAGGGGGAGAGGCAGACTCCCCACCAAGCAGGGAGCTCCACGTGGGGCTCCAGCCCAGGACCTTGAGATCTCATGACCTAAGCTGAAAGCAGATGTCCAACTGACTGAGCCACTCAGGCACCCCATGCTTTTGCTGCTAATTGTTGTTTTTCCATTTCTAGTACATAGGAACCCGATAAATACAGGTGGCATGAATGAATGCATTATGAGATGACCACAAATGAGAGCAATTCGTTTGTTACTGTTAATATGAAATATTTCAGATGCAGAGCAATTAATTGAATAGTTTCTAAAATTTATCCAAAGATGAACTTGAGGGGAATCCCCAAATTCTCAGTTTGAGAAACAAAGGAGGAGTCTCCGATAATGGTATCCACTTTATCCAGTTTAAGGAGAAAGGAACTTATTACACCGTATTGGCTACTTTACAAAATTTCCTGAAGGGCCAGGGAACAAAGCTTGGATCTTTACAGCCAGGAGACCCACAGCTACGAATGATACCCTACCATCCCATAATACTACTGTGGTGGAAACCCCTCTGCAGCCTTCACACACCACTCAGTGCATGGGATGCTTAAAAACTCGACATAAAAAAAAAACCCAAAAAACAAAAAAGTATACACCAAAATCTCTGTGCCTACTAGAGCAGAAGACTCAAATGCCCATGTTGCCATGTCAGCCAGAAGAATTAATCTACACTCACACAGCTGCTCTCTCACGTTGCTCACTCCCTCCTTCCGAATCTCATGTGAGGACATTCCCTTGGCAAAATCTAGTTTTAATGTATAATCTGGTTATGAGGGAGTCTCAGGAATGTCTTAACTAGCTGTCTCACCTCTTTGGTTCACTAAAAGTAGGACAGATTGGGTAGAAGTGAGTCAAAGTATATTTTCTACAGCAGTTCCCGCTCAGTGGTTGTCAGGAATTACAGTGTTAGTAGGGAAGTGTGACTAAAAGGAATAACACAAGAGAGATTTTGGGGGAGTGATGAAATTGTTCTGTATCTTGATTATGATGCATTAAAACTCATAGAATTGCATACCAAAAAATCAATTTTACTGTATGTAAAAGGATTAATTTTAAAAATATTTTTATTTATTTATTTGAGAGAGATGCAGACAAAACATGAGTCAGGGAGGGGCAAAGGGAAAGGGACAAGAAGACTTCCCACTGAGCAGGGAGCCTGAGACAGCGCTTGATCCCAGAACCCCAAAATCATGACCTGAGCTGATGGCAGACACTCAACCCACTGAGCCACCCACGCGCACCAACAATTTTTTTTTAAATACCACAACCTAGTGATTACTGAAGTTAATAACCACTAAAGTTGACAATATGTTAGGTTTTGTAGACATTAGATACTTAATAATTTTGAAAAAAAAACTAGGGAAACAGAGAGGAAAAACAATATAAAAACAATATATTATTGTTACATACACACAAAAACAAGAAAATATGAGCAGGACAATAATTTTCATTTCTGCAATTGCTTCGACATTACCTTTGGTATTGATAACTTTTCATGTTCCCTTTGTGCTCAGGTGGCAGCTCCGTAGTCATGGTTGTTTGGCGAGGCAATCCAAAACTGAATTCCTGAATGTTCTGAACCTTGGTGACCCAAACTATATGGGGTTGTCTCCCATTAACTGTGATCATTGGCTATTACAATACTAGGAGGCGTTCCAGAGTCATTCCTGAGCTCCACTGTTGAAAATCATTGTAAACTTCTTGGGTTTTTTGCCTCCTAGTCTGCTGTCAGGAGGAGCCCAAAAAGGCCAAATGGCCGTCTTAGCATCTCAACTCCCAGTTCAATTGTCTCCTCTGGTGGAATACTTCTCCACTAAATACCAAGACCTCCAAATTAGCAGAATCTAAAGGAAAGGACTTGGGAAGGAAATTTTTGTGCTTTGTTCATTCAGAGTAATGAGAAATACTACCCCCACTTCACTCCATAATTTCTAAACCAGGGCAGTCTGGTTTAGGAAGAAACAGCATCATATATTAGTCACTAGTTCAGAGAATATGTTTTATCCTGATGCACCATGCTGATGTCAAAAGGTACTGTCTCCCAGTTGACACAGTAAATCAGTTCCTTAGGTCATTCTGCTATGCCATAAGCCAGGTGCTCTGGGTCAATGTTTTGTGGAAATACCAGCCAAGAGCACTGGACTTAATTATTTTACTGTAAAATGAACTTCTTGATTAAAAGCAATGTTGTGTGAGAAAGCAATGCTGTATTATGTAATCAGACATGATGTAAGTAAGGCATTAAGTCAACAGAAGCAGCATACTGGACCAAGAAAATAAACAATCCACATTAAGTATTTATTTTTTAAGTGTTTATTTCAGCAAGGATAAAACATTGTTTTATAATGTAGGGGACCCAATATAATCAACCAGCAGTTAGGCTGGTCTCCTCATTACATCATAAAACTTAAAGAGCTCACTATTGTTCTCTACTGCTGGCAGATTGAGTCTTCAGCCATGGTAGGAGACCCAGATCAACCTTGGAGACAGGCAGCTGATGTTTTATTAAGACATGAACAATCTTCATCACTGCTGTGATGGACCATTGTTTATGAGCTCATTGACACAGTAAGGTAACCAGAGAAAGGAGTTGACTGACATCAATAGAGTGAATAATCTGGTTCACCTGGTTATTGAGCGTTTGGTAAAAATTCACATGGGACATTATTAGTCCTACCCATTAGGCTCTTTTCAAGAGATTGATTTACATAATTCTTAATCCTCTTTATCAGCAAACCTCCAACCTTGTTCCTCCCACCTGCTTCGCCGTACACCAAATCTTTAGCTATGACCCATGAACTGGTGCAGATTACACATCATGTCACCTTCTTCCAGGCCATGTTTACCATGAGGTTGTATCTATTGGAAAAAAATCCCTTTTCCATTGTCCTTCAGAGCCACACATGATTTATCTGTTAATTAATAACAAAATCAAGGAGAGAGTCTGAGTTTTTCAACACTAAGGCCAAGAAGCATAAACTAAAGATTGAAGAAAAATTAAACCACTTGGACACAGACTATTATGCCAAATGAGATAGTAAACATCAATACTCACTGTTCAAAGAATTCTCTGCGATAACAAGCTTGTTTGTGAATCACATACCCAATATTTGCATGCCTATTAACTAATATTGACATTACATGGGACAAATCATTGCTGGCTTATAAAGCTGAGCCATCAGAAATCCTGTGACTTGGCAATTCTTTAACCATTTTGTCAACTTCCCTATTTTAAAAAGAAGCGTAAGTATGATTGGCATGTGCAGATTCTGCAAATCCATTTGCCCAGATACTGCCGATAAGAGCAGTGAAGGAAATAAATGTTAGCCCTGAAAGGTCAGGGATATGCAATTCTTAATTCAGGTAAGAAGCTTCAATCAAATAGTTTTTTGAAAGAGATGACTGGGTGACTGGACACAGATTTTTTAAAAGATTTTAAATGTTAAGCACTGTAAAGAAGTCAACAGCTGCAGAACCACAGAACCTTAAGAGAGGATTGGCCTTTGAAGATCACTGAGCCATATCCCATCTCAAATCCCTGAATCCCTGAATCCCTGCAACTCTCCATCAAATGACTTTTCAGACCTAAAAAAACTTCTGTCAAGAGCAATCACTCCTATCCCAGGCAGGCATCCTACCTTGCCAGAGCTCTCCCAGGAAGAAAGTCTTCAGGGGAACAAAAAAAAAAACTGTTTCCCTGTCATAATCCTAACTCCAGGGCCCACACAGAGTGAGCCTCGTTCCTCTTCCCATGAGGACCCTTCAAATAGCTTCCTCCTATCACAATCTTCTCTTCTTTAGAATAAACATCCCCAGTCGCAGCCATCATTTTGCACATTATTTGATTTTTTTGTTCACTTCAATTTTCCAGTGTTCCTCTTAAAAAGTATACATTTAAAGTGAAGTAATAGCATAGATTCCATCCATAATAGAGTAGAAGTATAATTTCCCTTATTCTAAACAGGCTATAGTTCGATTTTTGCAATTTCATTCCAGGTAGACTTTCTGCAAGTCATACTAATGCTCCCTGTAATTGCTACCACTCATTAGTAGCTCACTATGTGCCAAGAACCTCAAAGAAGGCCTCACATACGTCATCTCATTTACTTCTCTCAACAACCACCTGTGAGGTAGGTACTATTTCCATTCCCATTCTCAAATGAAGAAAATGAGGCTTAGAAAGAATAAGTATCTTACCCAAGTTTAGATACCCTATAAGTGGCAGAATTTGTTGGTTTTCTTTTTTAAAGATGTATTATTTATTTGAGAGAGAGAGAGAGAGCGTGCACACGCATGCATGCATGCAAGTGGGGGGAGGGGCAGAGTGAGAGAGTCTCAAGCAGACTCCCCACAGAGCAGGAAGCCCGACTCAGGGCTTGGTCCCACGACCCTGAGATCATGACCTGAGCTGAAATCAAGAGCAGACACCCAACCCACTGAGCCACCCAGGTGCCCCAAAGTGGCAGAACTTGGATTCTATCCTAGAATTTCTGGAAAAGTAGTAACTAACACCTATTGAGCACTATGTGCCAGTACTGTACTGAGCCCTTACCTCAAACTGTTACGTACCTAGTATTATTACTCCCATTTTACACATAGGCTGAGAGAGGATTAACAAAGTGGTTAGAAATTAAGAACTAGCTTATCTGAACAGGATTTGAGATTCAGGATTTTATATTTATCTCCTATAAAATTTATCTTACTGGATTCTGTCCATCCCTCTACTCTGTCAAAATTTTTTAGAGATACTGATTTGATCTAAAGTATTTTTATACTTGTTACTTTTTTACAACCACAAGTCTTATGAGAAAGGTTTCCATGTGTTCAAGTTACCAACAAATTACACTACATAGAATAAGGCCTAGGAAAGGGTTATCCACAAATCACCCGACACCTCTCTCTAGATGCCATCAATCCACTCATCAGACCATATCCACCCAGTCATTCAAGCTCTGATACACTATCTAATCCAGGCCATATTTCTTCATTTTGTCCACAGGAATACAATGAGTTTGTTAAGTGTTCTACTGAAATATAGATTTGTTACCCTATCTCAAACTTAGCAACCTTATCAAGAAAGAATATTGTATTAGTGTGAATTAACTTAGAAATAATAAATCCATCTTGGATCTTAGTCACTACCATTTCTAATTCATAATAAGAATTTATTATGTCTTCAGAAACAAAACACCAAATTAAATATATATTATGTTGCTTTCATACTCATGGTACTGTATTTTTATTCATGTAATTGGAGACAGCCCTTTCCGCAACATCAAAATGCAATTTGAGTTCCAGTGTCTTCCCACTCAGTCTTCTGGGTTGATTTGGAGTCTTCTGACTTGATTTTGGTCAGGCAATGTGACAATATGTTGCTTTTTATAAATCCATGCTTGTGATCTTGGCTCTTGGGCATCTTTTAGATTGACAGTATTATTTTAGGGTTTTGTTTGCATTTCTTATTTAGTTAAGCTGATAGTTTCACTTTTTCCTTAATTGAATTACCCATCACTGTAAGTGAATTACCTTCTCTTGAGAGTCATCCAGAAGCTTTTGATAGATAGATGCTTGCTTGGCACCTGAGTAATAATCCTTTAGGACCACAAATCTGTCATTCAATCTTTCCTGGCTTTGAAAGGCCAATAGATTTGGCAGTTTTCTGTTACCTTTGATTTCACTGTTTGCTGTGTAAAGTCCTTCTTTGTATAAAATAATGTTTTCTTTCAGTTCTGTATTACAGTGTTGTGTCTTTTAAACTTTTAAAGCAACATTACAGATTCAAAACTTAAGTTAATTCACGCTTTGAATCCTACCACATATGACGGCATTATCACTCACAAAGATAAGGAGCACTAAGACGGGTAGGAAATGGGGCACACTCTTTTTTGACATTGCTTTTTAGGGAACACCCAGATTTCCAATATGTCAAAATGTGAAAAACAGCTACTTCTGAAGAGAAACAATAGTTAAGCTAATTATTGAGGAGTTTAGGTTATAAATTGTGCCCATATTTCAAAGCAGTACAAAACAGAATTTTCAAGCATTTTTCTGTCCTCCATTCCCTATCTACAACCTATAACAGAAGATAAGGTTGCTTGATTGGAAGTGATAAAGGTCACACATCTAATATTATGAAATGCTTTGTATTACATACTCTATATATTTATATATAAATAAAGTGAATACCAAATTTCCCCCCATATTTTTGTAAATCTGGTAGCCTGTCCCAATTAGCTTTATCTTAAATATATCTATATGGCTCTTACCCCTCTGAGAGATACAAAAGGTCACTTTCCTTTTCTAAAATACAGAATTATTCAACAGAGCTTAATAACTGCACTGCTAATGTAATTCTTACTATACCTCTGAGAGAAAATGCTGCTTGAGATAGATTTGGACCAACTTCCATTTGTAATGTTAATGCATTTTGCCTGAGAAAGCCTCAGCTGTGTCACTTCCCCGTAGGCTGGCCAGAGCCTAATGAGGTTTTGGTAGTAGAGTGGAGAAGGACACACATTCTCATTTTTCTTTTTTTTAAGATTTTTTTTTTTTAATGGCAGAGGAAACACAAGCATGAGGGAGCTAGAGAGGGAGAAGCAGGCTCCCCGCTGAGCAGGGAGCCAGATATGGGGCTCCATCCCAGGACGCTGGGATCATGACCTGAGCAGAAGGCAAGATGCTTAACAACTGAGCCGCCTGGGTGCTCCTTACGCATTCTCATTTTTCATCTCAGTTCAGAAATAAAAATTACATTACCCATTTGTAGTATGCCTATTAGTATTCCTTTGGTAATTTTATGATCTTTAGCATTTTTAAGTAGACCCTGAATTTTGATACCACAAATCCTAATTGGCATTTAACGATTCTTTTTCTTTCAGCAAAATGAGTTGACCTAAGAAATTAATAGAGATGCTCTGTTAAACTAGTATCATAACCAAAAAAAATAAGATAAAATGATCAAAACTGAGCAAGAACCAGCCCAGTAAAATGAAGGAAATATTAGTTCCTAAATATTGTGTTCTTAGAGTTATGACTTGGGCTTGAATCTTAACTCATGAAAGGAAATACCAAGATGTTGGTTCAAACCTATTCAGAAAATAATTTTTTTTTCTAACCAACTGAGCCACCCAGGCGCCCCAATACCAGTTTAATCTGTAAAATATATTCTATTTTCCCCATGTATCTTTTTAATTATGTAAATAACATCCCACTATCATCAGGAACCCAGAATAAAATATCCATATTTTACTGTCTCAACTCCCATACTTCAGCCCAGCCTCATTTACCCCTGTTTATTTATTTTCTATATTTGCTTTATTTTTTATTTATTTTTTATTATTGTGTTCAATTAGCCAGCATATAGTACATCATTAGTTTACCTGTTTATAATTGCCAAGAGATTAACTGAGTAAGTCTTGATTCCACTATCAGCCTCCCATAAATGACACATTTTTCACTATATAAAACTGAGAGTTTATCTATTAATAATTCTGTCCCCCTACTAATTTAAGTTCAAATTGCCTGGCCTAGAATTCATGGCCCTTCACACTCTGGTCTCAGCCTGACTTTCCCTTCTTATCATCAACCATTTCCTTAAAACCACTATGATCCAGTCAAGCATACAGTTATCTAAAATCATTCCATGCTTTTTTAACTCTACACCTTTTTTCATGCTCTTTGGTCCTTCTACCTGGAATGAACTGCCATTCATCTCCCTCTGTCTATCCTACAAATTAAGATAAAGTATCACTTTCTGTAGTGATTTGTTTCAGTTCCCCAGTTGGGTATGAGTAGTTAGTTTATATCACCTTATGGAATTTATCATTATATCTATAAATGATACAAACAATCTCTGAAGTCCAGGGACCTTTCCTTATACTTATTGATGTCTCCTGCAGTGTAACACAGTGCCTCACAGAATGCCCAGTGAATATGTATAAAAGAGTGAATAATTGAATAAGTATTTAGTCTATGATCTTATATTTATACTATGTATAATTCATAAAGATACCCCCATACTTTGCATACCAATGCAACTTTATTGTAGGGATAAATTATTTTCAAAGACCCTAAGAAATCCATTTTCCAGTAATACGACACATTGGGCACATGACCAACCCTCCTACTAAAAATAATTAAAATAATTAAAAAATTTTTAAATACATCCCTATATTAGCAAGAAAGTAAAGACCCTCAGAAACCAAAAACTAAATGAATATAGGAATCCAGAGAGGTAACCTGAGCTTTGAATCTGGCTTTCACTTTGAGGACATTTGCCTATGAAGGTGAACTTGAGCTTCTGTATTTATAGATAACAGGAGATAAATCCTAAGAGGCACCTGACCAAGATGAGAAATCTAATAGGAGATGCCTTAATAAATCAGGTACCCCAGAGGCCTAAACCCTCAAGGTATATGTGAACTAAAAATAAATCCAGGAGACAATCAGGAAAATTGCTTATTATAAAATGTGGCGTTGGGTAGAAGGAAACATTAAATCCTCCCTTGGAATTCATATCCACAAGCTGGACTTACCTGAGCTCATACTACCTGGGAATATAAAATAAAATAAAATAAAATAAAATAAAAATAAAAAACAAAAAAATCCTCAAGCAAGAAAATCTAAAGTGTTTCTATGTTGGTAGAGTTCCCCAATATTTGGCAAAAGCAAATGCAAATAGTCACTGGAGGTATAAACTGCCAATACAGGCCTTGAAAAATTCGAACAGATAAAATTCTAAAAACTAAGAAGTTACAGTTAAAACTTGCAAGATGCATGAGGAAACATGGCACCTGGAGTGGGAGATGGTAGAAACAAAGATAGCAAAGTCAGATTGTGAAAATACTTCAAGATATTGAAATTAGAAGACCAAGAATAAATACTAAACATAATATATTTTAAAAATTAAAAGGGCCTTAAAGATACATGGGGAAAATAGAATATATTTTACAGATTAAACTGGTATTGGGGTGCCTGGGTGGCTCAGTTGGTTAAGCATCTGTCTTTGGCTCAGGTCATGATCCCAGGGTCCTGGGATCCAGCTTGGCATCAGGCTCCCTGCTCACTGGGGAGTCTGCTTCTCCCTTCCTCCACTCATGTTCTCTCTCTCTCTCTCTCTCTCTCTCTCTCTCTCTCTCAAATAAATAAATAAATAAATAAATAAATAAATAAAACATTTTTTAAAAGATTAAACTGGTTTTACAACAGACAATGAGAAAGGAAAGGGGGAGGACAGAACTAAATAGGACACTTAGAAATTAAAAATACAAAAGTTGGAATTAAAAACTCAATGAAGTTTTCCTTCCCCTTTTCCTTTCTCTTATTCCAGCCCAACGATTCAGCCTTGGCTTTTTGTTTGTTAGTTTGTATGGTTTTTTGTGGGTTTTTTTTTTAAGATTTTATTTATTTATTTGACAGAGAGAGAGATCACAAGTAGGCAGAGAGGCAGGCAGAGGGAGAGGAGGAAGCAGGCTCCCTGCAGAGCAGAGAGCCCGATGCAGGCCTCGATCCCAGGACTCTGGGATCATGACCTGAGCCGAAGGCAGAGGCTTAACCCACTGAGCCACCCAGGTGCCCCTGTCTGTTTTTTTAATTAGCAAAATTTCTTCACCTGATCGACCAAAAGAACTACCACTAAACATCATACTTAATGATAAAAACCAACCCATTTGAGATCAAGACAATGACTGGAATGTCCACTTTTTTTCAGCTTTGTATTGGAGTCTCTAGCCAGTATCAAAACGGAATAAAGGAAATAAACACTAGAAAGAAGGGAAGAAATTAAAATATTATCATTTCCAAGTGGTGTGACTATTATGAAAATCCAACAGAATCTATAGATAATTTCTAGAATAAGAAAAGAGTTTAGTAAATTTTCAGAATAAAACGCTTGCATTTGATGGGGCACGTGGCTAGCACAGTTAATCAGCCATCCAAATCTTGGTTTCAGCTGAGGTCATGATCTCAGGGCTTTGAGATCGAGCCCCACATTTGGCTCTGCACTTAGTACAGAGTCTGCTTTACACTCTCTCTGCTCCTCCCTGCGGTGTGTTCGCTCTCTTCAATAAATAAATAAATCCTTTTTATTTTTATTTTTTTTTAAAGATTTTATTTATTTCACAGCGGGAGAGAGATCACAAGGAGGCAGAGAGGCAGGCAGAGAGAGAGGGGAGGCAGGTTCCCCGCTGAGCAGAGAGCCAGATGCGGGCCTCCATCCCAGGACCCTGAGATCATGACCTGAGCCGAAAGCAGAGGCTTTAACCCACTGAGCCACCCAGGCGCCCAATAAATAAATGCTTTTTAAAAACCTATTGCATTTTATATGCCAATAATACAGAGTTGAAAAATAGATTTTTAAAAACTAAATAAAAATACATGAAATACTCAGAAGGAAGTTTAATAAAAATATGTAAAACCATTATAGACAAAAATATAAATCTTTACTTAAATATATTAAAGACCTAAATGAATAAGTATACAACACTCATGAACTAAAAGACTAATATCATAAGGATTATAGCTCTGTAATTGTTATGCAAATTTGATACAGCTGCAACAACAATCCCATCAGCTGTGTGTGTATGCATTAACAGGTTTAGCCTAAAATTTATATTGAAGTTCAAGGGTCAAAAAATTGTCAAGATGCTCTTCTACTGAAGGAGAAGAAAAACAGTTTGGAAAACTTGACCTATCAGATATCAAAATTTTTTATGAACTTACAGAAATTAAAATTAGGTGGTGTTGACACAGACTGACAATCAGAGAAATGAAATCTAGTAAAAAGCTCAGAAATAAACCACTACATTTATCGCATGATATATGGTCAAGGTGGTATTAAAAATTGGTGAGAGGCAAATGGACTTTTCAAGGTGCTATTAGAACAACTGAGCATCCATAAGGGATATACATGATACCATTTATAACGTTAAACATTAAATTTCATTACCTGATACCATTAAACAACATTCAAATTCAGCTGGATTAAATATCTATATGTGATGGTTAAAACTATAATTAGAATACAACATAGTAATTTCATGAACTCGCTACCCATAAAAATTTCTTAAAATGTGCAAACATAAAGAGTACAATTGATAGAATTGACTATATAAAAATTAAGAACATCTGTTCTTCAAATACACCATAAAAAGATGAAAAATAATACCAAAAAACCCCCCCACAAACTGGAAGATCTTCCTGGGAGAAGGATTCATATCCAGAATATATAAAGAATTCCTATGAAATAATAAGTCTGCAGAAACCAACAAAGTTTATTAAAAACACCCCTCCAACGTATAAATACTTTGTAAATCAATACCTGTCGCCACATCGGTTTTAATGAATTTAACATTGAAATAATAGTTTTTCCTAAAACCAGAATTATCCAAGATCAAAACCTGTAGTCACACTTACCACTTAACCTTATTTTGCTTTCCATATTCATTTGTTTTCCAAATACATTCAGTTCTTCCTCTGCAAGTTTTCTCACATTTTTATCCTTGCCATTACTGTGTCACTGTCATGATTCAGAACTTCATTTACTTAAATTTGTGATAAGCTTCTAACTGTTCTCCCTTTCTCAAAGTTATCTTTTACACCCTTCCTGTTTCCCACCCCCCAGATCTAGATTAATCCACCTTAAACTACACTTGAGTTTTCAACGAAAACACACTTAATCACAACCACATAATAACATGCTGAAAATATTCTAAAAATGGGGAGCAGCTTTTCAGTTATACAAGTCATAAAACTTGATATATGAAAGAACACCCCAATTTGATGGATACTAATTTGTGAACCATATGGAAAAAAATAACTTATATTTCTGAAGCATACATATTTAGAAAATCATGTATAAAAAAATGAAACATATTTGAAAATGTGAGAGACTATCTTTACAACCTAGACTAGAAAAGTTTTCTTAACTAAAACACAGTAAGTACAAACTACACAGGAAAAGATGATAAATTTGACTACATTAACATTTAATACTTGTACTTACTAAAAAATCCATTTAAAAAATGAAAACATAAATCATACCCTGAAAGAAAAGATCTGTGTCACAAATTAATGTCAACTAATTAGTGTACCAAAAATATGCTTAAAAAAATTTGTCAAAGTCAATGATAAAAATACAAATAACCCAGTGGCAAATGGGCAAGGGTCCTGAATAGTAATAGAAGTGGAAACATGAAGGACCAAAAAGCATAAGAAACCATGTCTAATCTCATTATTACTCAAGGATATACGAGTTTAAACTACACTGACCGACCATTGGCAAGAGTCAAGTGACAATAACAAGAGTAAGATATGGTTGTGGGGCAAATAAAACTGTTCCATGGCTGTAGCATCACTATAGACTTGTCCAATCATGATGTTGTATATCTGAAACTAATGTAACACTGGGCATTAACTCTACCTCAATCAATCAATCAAAACTGTTACGTGGCTGTTGGGAGTGTAAACTGGCAACACTCACTCTGGAAATACACTAGGACATTATCCAATAAAGTTGATGCCCTTACTCTATGACCCAGCAATTATACTCCGAAGAATATATATCCCCCACAGAAACACTTGCATATGTGCACCTTGATACTTGTAAAAAAAAAAAAAAAAAAAAAAACGTTCACATCAGAATTTTTTTGTAATGGCAAAACCCTGGAAACAGCCCAATGTCTGTCAACAATACAAAGGATAAACAAATTGTGGCATATATGTACAATGGAATTTTCACATACAGTGGTAAAAATTAAAGAACTTCAGATTACACAGAACAACATGGATGAATCCCAAGAACATAAGATCAAACACCAAATCTGGCTATAGAAAATGCAAATGATATGATTCCATGTAGAGAAGGCACAAAAGCATGTTCTACCTACATGGATATTTTTCTATTACCAAAATGTTGTCAGTTCTTCACAATCTAGGTGCAAGCAATCCATTTATCTAGAAATTTGAAAACAATTTTACTACATTATTACTTTCCTGGGAGTCAGCCATCAAGAACTTCCATCAATCCTTTCACAGAAATTGATGAGATATAAATTAGAAAGGAAGAGAAAGAAAATGAGAGCATGAACGGTAGAGTGAGGGGTACACATATTTTTCCGTGATGCCAAATCAATACCTTTCAATATTTCACCTTTCTTTCTTTCATCTTTTTTTTTAAAGTTCAAGTAAGCAAATCTTTTATTATACTTTACATCACTTTATAAACTGTTCAAAATATCAACCATCTCTGGTTGACAATAATCAATTAAATTTATGTCACCATTATAATGGAAAGCAATGAACCATGTCCAAAGACTTGGTTTCTAGCTCCAATTCCACAATTAGCCATGTGTCCTTCATTAAGTCACACCCCTTTACTGGGCTTGACTTTTCTGTTGAAACAGGGATAATCATGTCTGCCTCAGAGCGTCCTCATGAGAATTAAATAGTAAACATTTTTTAAAGTGTCACTGTGGTTCCCAACATATAACAGGCATTCAACAAATAGCAATTGCCCACTACCATCATTGGGCTACTTGATTATCTGAATCGTTTAAAAATAAGAATGGGGGTGGGTGGGGACAAAATTGAACCTCAGAAGGCAAGCAGCTACTTAATTTGCTTGGTCATCAAGTCTGTTGAAAATATACTTGTAGGGGCACCTAGGTGGCTCAGTGGGTTAAGCCTCTGCCTTTGGCTCATGTCATGATCTCAGGGTCCTGGGATTGAGCCCCACATCGGGCTCTCTGCTCAGCAGTGAGCCTGCTTCCCCCTCTCTCTGCCTGCCTCTCTGCCTACTTGTGATTTCTCTCTCTCTGTCAGATAAATAAATAAAACCTTTAAAATATATATATACTTGTAGGGGCACCTGGGTGGCTCAGTGGGTAAAAGCCTCTGCCTTCGGCTCAGGTCATGATCTCAGGGTCCTGGGATCGAGGCCCACATCAGGTTCCCTGCTCAGCGGGAAGCCTGCTTCCTCCTCTCTCTCTGCCTGCCTCTCTGCCTGCTTGTAATCTTTCTCTGTCAAATAAATAAAAATAAAAAAATCTTAAAAAAATATACTTGTGTCTGTTGCAGCAAAAAAGGAGGTCATAGTAATTTCCAACTTATGTTTTCTTTTCTTGAACCATTCAGATCATCATATATTCCATAATCACACTAGTTTACCACCCTGCCTTATTTTATATAACAGTCCTTGCCAATTTGATGGCAATCATCATGTCCTGTCCCTTCTTTCTGTTCGTTTATATAGATTTCTCATGACCCAGATCCCTAGTCCCGATCCCATTCTCCTTTAGGTTGCCACTGACTGCCTAACACACACTATCTTTCTTTATGCTTAGGCAAAGCATTAGCCTGTTACTGGCATACCCAATTCCCTACCCTGCTTCTGCCCACCCCCTTCTGTTGCTTCAGCTGTTGAACATGGAGGACTGTCTGAAATCACTACCAGGGATCTAGGCACCTAATATTTGAACCCAGAAAACATGCAATCTGATACACGCACTGTAATTTATACCTCACTTCCAGGGGTTAAATATGCCCCTAATTTCTAAAAAACAAGCAAGCAAGCAAACAAACAAACAAAAACCTGCAATGGAGCACTGGACTCAACTTATTACTGAATGATTTACATAAGGGCACTGGATGGCTCAGTCAGTTAAGCGTCTGCCTTCAGTTCAGGTCACGATCCCAGGGAGGTACCCATGAGGCGGGGTGAGGTGTCCAGACTCAGCAGGGAGTCTGTTTCTCCCTCTACCCCTCCTCCCTGCTTGTGCACATGCTCTCTGTCTCTGTCTCTCTCTCAAGTAAATAAAATCTTTAAAAAAAATTATTTACTTAAAAGGAATGAGTCAAAAATGACTTCTTGCCTGAACCCATTCTCTAGATCCAGGCACGGGAATTTTGACTCTTTTCCTATTTTCATGGTGCTTAATACAATGATACGCACCAAGCATGTAAGTCAGACTGTGTAACTAGCTTTGGCCAAAGAAATATAGGTGGTAATATACATCACTTTCTGGCCTCTTAAAACATCCCCTGGGGTCCTCAACACTCTGCCAGTCAGCTGCCCAAATGGAGGGTACCCAGTGAAGGAGTCTGGGCGCCTTACTGAAAAGTAGAACCACCAAATGGAAGAACCCTGGGTCCCTGACTCAACATGGGTTGTGGGGGTGCGGAATCCCCAGGAGAGCCATCTGAACTACTTTGTTCTGTGACTTGAGTAAGAAATGAAACTTTTTTTGTATAAAGCTGTGAAACTTGGGAATTGTTTGTTATACCAGCTAATGTTAATTACCCTTGACTAATAGCATGAATTACTCTACTACCTGACAGTTTACGTGTCAGAATAAAAGACAAAACATAACTGTGAAATACTCCTAGAAGTAATTTGCCAATTCAGATAAATGCAGTCTTTAGATTATTAAGGTCCTAGACAAGACAATATCCATATGCTACAAACATCATACTGTTGGGATCTTCCTAAGTTTTAAATAGAAAGGGTATAAAAATACAAAAGTAATAGATAATTTGGGCAATATTTGGGTGATATCAAGCCAATATATTTTATCCTTAATAATCCCTGGTTTCTAACATCCTGAAGCTCTTGTACCAATAATCAAGCCTAGAAAACTCTGATTATAGTTTCTTCCACAATGCAGAAATAATACATCCTCTACCTTTAAGGCTGAGCTGTAAAAAATGCTTACGGGTTAGGGGTGTGTGTGTTAGGAGATAATTCTCCACGAATCTTCACATTTCTTCACATCTTGTAAGTAGAGACAGTCTTCTATTCTGGACCATCTTTCTAGGATACTTCACAAAGAACAGTCTTGAAAGATAGAAATAATACGTCCCTCTGGTGCACAGGGTAGTTTTGTTTGCTGTCTAGTAAAATGAAAATAATGTTTCCCTCTGGTTCAAAGTTTGGGCAGATTTGGAGTCTCCCAAGCTCAGAGTTCCTCAGCTGTGACATAAATCCACTGTGTATATAGCATGCACCTAGAGCCATCAACATTTCCCCCGTGGGACTTGGAGCAAGTGGAGAAGTGGGCACTAGTGCAAAGTTCATACTACCTTATGTGCCTTGAGTAATAAAGCCCCAGTCTCTGACTCCGGAGTCTCTGTCTTTTGCCAGACATCATGAAACGGTGGCAAGCTCTTGCTGGGTTGAGAGCAGGGTGAAATCTCAGACCCTTCACCATTCTTGAGAACATGATATAGGAGAAATCCACTACAAAGAGGAGGAGGACAAAAGAAAGCCCACACTTACTGTCCAGGGAGAGGAAATGCAGAAAGTGAAATGACAAGGAAATAAAGAAAAAACACCAAATGACTATGCTCCTTTCTTTCCCTCTCAGGGCAGACTGCCTAGACAGAGTGGGGGAATGGAGACACAGTAGAAATATCCAGAAGGATGAGGGCAGATCCCAAGAATGTCAGTTGGGAGTCAGAAGTAGCTAGTGGCATGTTTCCCCAGGATAGTGGATGCTATAGTATGGCCCCCAGTTCTTCCATCCTCCAAGACTAATGCACTCATTTCCTAGGTGGTGACAATATTGATGTCTGACAGGTCACAGGACCTGCTCTCAGGAAACTGCTCTCAGCTGAAGAAAGACCCACTGCCCAAGGGAATGCCCCTGGGGGGCAGGTGAGCAGGGAGCAAGTCTCACCCAGTGACTGGTCAATACAGGTCTAATACCAACCCAAATAGAGGGTTCCTAGCCCTCTTGCCTTAATTCAGGACACCTTGATGGTTTATTTCAGCCTCAACCCTTCACCACAGGATTGGGAGACTGTGTGGCATTCCATCACACTTCCATCCTGCTCTGATTATTCTTCCACCACTTCCACTCAGCTGTAGATTCTGGGAGTCCTCCTGAACAAACTTCTACAAGCAAATTTCCATCGCAGAGTGTGTCTCCTGGAAATCTTACCTGCAACACTTGAAAGATTTTATGCCCCTAGGTGGAGTGCCACATACAGCCTCATCCAGCATGATGCCAAGTGAGCCTGAAGCAGCACTCAGGTCTCCTACAGCCTCCACACACAAGGGATGCAGGAGACCCAGTGGTTTCTGCATGCTCTAATAAAGAGACACGAATTCTGAGAGCTGGAGGACTAACAAAAGCTTGGGATTGCAAGCCACAATATGTGGGTATTTCACCTCTAGAAATATATGTTTGGGACCAGGATATATGCCAGCATGTGTTCAAATGACCACACAGGCATTTCAGCAGATACTGGTCTAAGAAGAAAGCCAGAAGGGCCACTCCACAGCAGACACTAGCTAAAATCCACAGACCCGTGTAGCCTCCTATAATCCTATAATCCTCATCCCCCAATACAACCAGATACCATTTTAGAAAGATAGAGAAGGAGGGAAAAATCAGTTCTACATCTAAGAATCTGAATTAGTCAGAAAAGAATATTCAAACCAGAAGATATTAGGTAATGGCAAATTTTAAGTTTATGTCTCACCCCTTCCTCCCCAACTTCTGCCATCAGAAGGTATAAGAAATTTGAAGACTTCCCCTGGTACATTTGTATTAGTAAATTTGCAACCATTGGTAAATAGAGATCCGTAGAAATTCCATAAAGAAAAATTCTAGTTTTAAACCCTATGCTGTGAGTGATAGTATAGCTACAAAGGACTAGAACTTATATGGGTAGTTTGAAAGCCCTCTGATCCAATAATATGAATTTTGGATGGGCCAGATTAACAACTTACTGAGAACTGAGCTTTCCTTATCTTTGAATCCCCCCAGTGACTAGCATAGCATATGATGAATAAATATTTGAATATAATTTACTATTAGTGTATTACCAATTTTGTATCTTATAGCTCCATTCTGTGTCTTAAAGACTTAAAAGTCTATTGATTTTCAAAAACAATTTGAAAATGTAAAAATATCTGTAGGAGTATCATTTTTTTAGCTCCTATTACAAAATGCCTTATCAGGATTAGTTGAAGACTACGAGTACGAAAAGAATTCTGGAGGGCATGTGAGTGGCTCAGTCAGTTAAGCCACTGCCTTTGGCTCAGGTCATGATCCCAGGGTCCTGGGTTTGAGCCCGCATTGGACTCCCTGCTTGGCGGAGAGCCTGCTTCTCCCTCTCCCTCTGTGTTCTGCTCTGCCTACTTGTGTTTTCTCTCTCTCTCTCTCTCTCTCTCTCTCTCTCTCTCTGCATTAAATAAATAAATAAATAAATAAATAAATTTAAAAGAGCTCTAGGAGGGAAGAAATAGGACTCAGGGAGGGTGAGGGGGGATAGACAGGCCAAATGAATTCATTTGTGGGTTCACAATTTGCCTCAGGCTAGTCCTGAAAAGGGGTATGCAAGAATAGTAATTTTATCCCCAAAACATATTCTATCCTGTGACAGCTGAAGTAGTAAACTTTTTTTTTTAGCTTACATGAAGTAGTAAACTATTATGACTGAGAAATAGCAAGAGGAAAACAAAATCTCCCCAAGGATTCTGTTCCATTTCAGATATTATCTACTCTTTTGAGTGAACATGTTTGTAGTAGGCAGAGTAATGCACCCACCTGAAAGTTGCCCTCGTCCTAATCCCTAGAACCTGTGAACGTGTTACCTCACATACCCGATGGGACTTTGAACTGTAGTTAAGCTGTGATTAAATTAAGGATCTTGACCTGGGAGACTTCACCATGGATCATCCATGGTGGGCCCAACGTAATCATGAGAGACCTTAAATGTGCGGGGAGCCCAGAGTGTCAGTGTCACAGTAATGCGATGTGAGAAAGACGGGACAGGCCATTGCTGGTTTTGAAAATGAAAGGGGAATGAAGTGGAAACTGGAAAAAGCAAGAAAACAGATGGTTCCTTGAGGCCTCCAAAAAAGAATACTGCTCTGCAGTCACCTTGATTTCCATATAGTGACAACCAGTTTGGACTTCCAACCTCCAAAAATTCTAAGCTAATAGACATGCGTTGCTTTCAGCAGCAATGGGACACTAATACAATGTTCATTGAAGCAGAGGGAATCAAAGCTAAAGGAAGAATCAAATCACTATTCAATCAGGGTATTTGTTTAATCACTTGAGAAAAGGCTTTGGGAGTAGGTCTTCAGACTGACACGGTATCCACTGTCCCTCCATCAGGAAGCATTCTCATGTGGAGTTTATCCGGGAAGACAAATCTGACCAAGAAGACGTGATGGAGTTCCACAGCGAAGACAGAAGCCAGACAAGGGCGTGCATCATAGCAGCAATAAAATGGAGAAGGATCCTAGGGGATTTTTATGTTTCTATTTCCCTGAGAGATTTTTTAAATATGAATGGTGAAAAAGAACACAGCAGTAAATATTCAGGCTGGTGGGATAATGAAAAAAATCAATCATCTCAAAACAACTTCATCTCCAGGGTGACTTCACTAATTTAGGAAATAATGGCCTGTCCTGGTTATGAGCGTGTTTCTTGACTTGTAGAAAATACATGCAATCCTACATTCCTTAAGAAAAAAGAGGGAGGTGACAACTAATTATTTATTGACTACATATACTATAAATATTACATGTGAGGCTAAGCTAGAAACAATCAGAAAATAATGAATGCATCCACTTATTCTTTGTATTTATTTAGCATTTTCAATGAAAACTAATGCTCATAAAGAACCCAAATTAACAATTAACAATGGTTGCCTTTAGGTGGTTGGTCTACAGAGTTTTATATATATATATCTTTTTTATGGATTTTATTTATTTATTTGTGTGTGTGAGAGAGAGAGAGAGAGAGAGAGAGAGAGAGAGAGAGAGAGAGAGAGAGAGAGAGAGAGAGAGAGAGAGAGAGAGAAAGAACAAGCAGGGGAGCAACAGGCAGAGGGAGAAGCAGGCTGCCCCCATCCAAGCAAGGAGTCTGATGTGGGACTTGATCCCCGGAACCTGGGATCATGACCTGAGCCTAAGGCAGACGCTTAACCAACTAAGCCACCCAGGCATCCCCACAGAGTTATATCGAAAGGTTTTTGTTTTTTGTTTTTTTAATATAGTGAATGTTGGAGCGCTTGGGTGGCTCAGTCAGTTGGGCATCTGACTCTTGGTTTAGGCTCAGGTCATGATCTCAGGGTTGTGAAATCAAGCCCTACATGGAGCTCCATGCTCTGTGAGGAGTATGCTTGAGATTCTCTCACTTTCCCTCTCCCTCACTCCCTCCCTTGCTCTCTTTTTATCTCTCTCTCTCTCCCTCTTGCTAAAATAAGTAAATCTTTAAAAATATAGATAGTGAATGTTAGCAATTGCAAAAGTAAATTTCCCTCTTAATCATCAGGAGGCAACTTTACATTGTACCAGTGACCTGTAAACATTCTCTCTGGTATTATACTCTTTAAGATTCACCTGTGAAAAGGCAGACTGGAGTGCCTGGGTGGCTCAGTCAGTTAAGCATCTGACTCTTGATCTCAGCTCAGGTCTTGACTTCTTGATTTCAGGTTTGTGAGTTCAAGTCCCATGTTGGGCTCCACAATGGATATGGCACCTACTTTTAAAAGGTGGGAGGGGCGTCTGGGTGGCTCAGTCAGTTGAGCCTCCTACACTTGATTTCAGCTCAGGTCATGATCTCAGGCTTGACCTTGAGGGATCAAGTCATGCATCAGCCTCCATGCTCAGCATGGAGTCTGCTTGAGATTCTCTCTCTCCCTCTGCCCCTCTCCCTGCTCGTGCTCTCTCTCTCTCTTTCCCAAATAAATAAATAAAATCTTTAAATAAATTAATTAAATAAAATTTAAAAAGGGGAGACCAAGTAATCCACCTTCTTTAGGAGTCAGTCATTCTGTTCAGTCTTCTGGAAAAAGTGCCCCATCTTTCCTAGTGACCAGAGAAATCATAGATTATTTAAATTGACAAATAATCTATAAACATGAAAACATGACATTATCAAATTTATGCTGACAAAAGGAAGAGTGATTACCTGAAACTTAAGCTTTATCTGTGGTGTTTTATTTTTATAGCAGGAGTAGGCAAACTTTTTCCATCAAGGGCCAGATTGTAAACTTTTCAGGGTTTGTGGATCATAGGATCTCTTAACAACCTCCCAGCGCTGCCTTTGTAGCTGGAAAGCAGCAAAAACGTGCACACAGCCACTACTGGAATGGACTGCCATGTTTGGTTTTGCTGTATGTTATGAGATTTTCTCATTACTTTCTCCCCGTAAGTCATATGTGAGGAAGAAAACAAGTATGCACAAATATATACACGTAAAACCAAAGTGACCTTGAGTCTTGAAGTATATACTAGAACATGATTGATGGATTTGGAACTAATGAGGCTTACTGAAGGGGTCTCAGACTGGAAGTTAAGAGATACGGGTTCTGGTTGTATTTCTGCTCCCAACAAACTTAAATTTGAGGGGCCTGCCTTCCTGTGTAGAGAGTCAAAGCATTCTGATGCCATTATCCCTACCCTCCAGAGAACAGCTACCACAGTCATGCAGTCTTTTAACAGATGCTGAAGCTCCTCTCACTAATGTTTCTCTCAAAGCCTAAGTAAAGGAAGTCATCACTGGGCCCTCTGTAGGATTATAGTGAAGAGGGTGGAGAAGTATGAGGCTGCCTATGATTAACCTACTCCAAAGTCTGCAACTCCGCAAGCCTTTGGATTTCTTCCTCAACACTACTCCCAGAAGCTCTGACATCTCAACTTCATTGAATGTAGACAACCAGTGAACCCAAGTTTCAGTCAATCAGCCAAGCAAACTGTTACAGCCACCTTCAGCTGCTTGAGCTAATACGTTGAATCTATACTCTCTGTGAACTCCTGTCAATAAATTTAGCCTAACCCAATGTTATATTCCATCCATCTTAATCTAACAATCAGAAAACACATTCTCACATAAATTCACCATGTTTCTGCCAATATGTAATAACAGAATTTCACAATTATTTTGAGCATAACTATACCCTCCTGACTCATACCTTGTACTTGTTCTGTCTCAAGTTATAGAGGCCAAGAGAGGTGGTGCTGGTAGGTGTTGACAAGGTGAGGCAGGAAGAGTTGATTTTGCTGGTAAGAGAGTCTCAGAAAACTCAAGGGTTCAAGACTCTCAGCTTTGAATTCACACAGACACCGCATTCCAGGTCTCACTCCTTCCCAATCTTTCCAATAAGAAGTTGGCAGATTATAAATCCAACTGGTATTGTAATTCTACAACCTACCCAATTAAATTATGGACTAATCTGCAGCAAAGTCAGCTTAGTGGCTACAAGAAATAAGAGATTCTTTGGGGGTTGCTATAGAAACTCTGATTATCCAACAGTGTCTAGTTGAAAGTTTAAAGGCCGGAAGTTTGTCATTTTTCTTTCAGTCAACTAACCAGTGCAATCAAAAGCAGCTAACCTATCTTCTAGTGTTGGGAGTTTTCATTCCTATCAAAATAAAATAAAACAAAACAAAAAAGTATGACAGCTACTTGGTCTCCCAGGCATTTGCTTCAGCAAACACTTCATCACAATCAACCACAAGAGATCATTTAATCATGATACCAATGCATGTTATGGATTATTCATAACTTTTTTTCTCTTTTTTTTTTTTGGCCAGGGAGTTAAGCAGTGTATTTAAGGCCAAGAACATAAATGAACCAATTCCAGATTCTATCTTTTAGGATATGTTTCCTGGGACCAACCCTATTATTAATACATATTAGTGTCTAGCCGGGAAGGGAATTAAATATAAGGAATTGGGTACACAGGTGTTTTCGGGCCAGAAGAGCAAAATAGAAACACTGAGGTAATGCAGAGATCCTAAGTGCAGCTTCCAGCCCTTAGGCCAGGGGAATACAAAGAGTTTAGATTATCAGAACCTAGAAGCGCAAAGGAGGGAGACCTGGTTGTTCTAGGTACCTCTGAGGTGACACACAAGCAAAGTACTACAAAAAGCTGGAGACTAGAACAAAATGCTGATGTAGGGGCCTTACTAATAGGAATAACAAGCAAGCAGGATGAAAATCCCTTCTCTCCTCCTCCTGACTCCCAAATCCTTTGTAGGGCCTGCTACTTGAGAAGCCTCACAGGCAAAGAATTCTGGGAAATGTAGTTTCCAAAGTCCCGGCTACTTCATCACAGAGCCACCCAGAGAAGGCTAAATTTAGAGTGAAATAAGAGCTCAGTCGCTGGTACTCTGCCATGTCCCAGGGGAGGAGGACTCCTATTAACTCACTCAGAAGACCGAAGTATTCAAAACCAAATGCCAACGTAGTATTACACAATAAAAAATAATTGCCGCAAAGCCAAAGCACTTAGTCAATAGGCTCAGCACATTTTCTCCCTGGAGGCCAACCTCCATGAGGGAAAACAAAGAGTTTTGACCCTCAGTTCTTAAAAAAGGATCTACCTTTTTCTCTGTTTAGAAACATATCCTCTTCTACCTACGTTCAGGTTTCTGGTTGGGTAAAATACAACATAAATTAGATTAAAAGAGGACTGGGGTGCCTGGTTGGCCCAGTCAATTAAGTGTCTGCCTTCAGCTTGCGTCATGATCCCAGGGTTCTTGAATAGGGCCCTGCATCGAGCTCCCTGCTGGGTGGGAAGTCTGCTCTCTGACCCTCCTACTGTTCCTGTTTACTCTCTCTCTCAAATAAATAAAATCTTAAAAAAAAAAAAAAGACGACTGATAAACTGGAGAAAACTTTAGCAGTATATAAAACACTAACTAGGAGTTAATTTCTAAATAGTATCCTTAATACGAGATCTCTTTAAATAAAACACTTTGAAAGAGATGAAAACCCCAAACGAATATATAAAGGACATGAATAGGCAATTCACAAAATAAGTGAAATATTCAAGACACCAAATTATATCTAGGAGAAAAAGGTATCCATAAACCAATGGGGAGAGCAAAATTTTGTCAGTTTAACAATGAGTATCAAATCTTAAAATCCGTACATTTTTTGGTCCAATAATTCCTCCTCTAATCATTTAGCCTGAGGGAATCATTAGACAAGTGCAGATGTATAAAGGTGTTGATTGTGGGTGCCTGGGTGGCTCAGTTGGTTAAATAACTGCCTTCAGCTCAGGTCATGATCCTGGAGTCCCGGGATCGAGTTCCACATTGGGCTCCCTGCTCAGCACGGAGTTCTGCTTCTCCCTGCAACCTTCCCCCTCTCACACTATTTTTCTTATTGTCTCTCTCTCTCTCAAATAAATAAATTCTTAAAAAAAATAAAGGTGTTGATTGTGATGCTTTATATAGCAGTAAATACTAGATGTAAGTTTAGTGTTCTTTAAGAACATTACTTAGTACTTAGAACATTATTCCTTTGCCCCATACTTCAATATGCTTAGCATGAAGCTGTTACTGATCCTATTACTCTTTAAACTTTTGATATTTTTTGGCATTTATTTTTTTGCATTACTTTCAATTTTTAAAAATACTGCATTCAGATACTATTTATCTTGATTAGTAAGGGTCTTTTTTTTTCCTGGTGCCCTTTAAATGTGCTGAGGCAAGTGCTTCATTTGCTTCACCCTCTTTCCAGCTTTAAGAGAAATGGAGATTAATTTTACACGTCTGTATTAGTTTACTAGGGCTAGTGCCACAAACTGGATGGCTTAAAAGAAATTTATTGTATCATAAGCCTAGAATCTAGAAGTCCAAGATGGGGGCGTTTGGGTGGCTCAGTTGGTGAAGCATCTGCCTTTGGCTCAGGTCAGAATCCCAGGGTTCTGGGATCGAACCCCACTTCGGGCTCCTGGCTCAGCAGGGAGTCGGCTTCTCCCTCTTTTTCTACCCCTCCCCCCATCTGTGCTCTTTCTCTCAAATAAATAAATAAATAAATAAATAAAATCTTTTAAAAAATTGAAAAAAAAGAAAAAAATAGAAGTCCAAGATGAAGATGTTAGCAAGCTTGGTTCCTTCTGGGACTGGGCTACAGAATGTGTTCCATGCTTCTCTCCCAGCTTCCTTCTGGTGATTTGCTGGAAATCTTTGATGATCCTTAGTTCGTGGATGTATGAACTTGATCCCTGCTCTCATGTTTACATGGTCTTCTCCCTCTGTGTGTGTGTGTGTGTGTGTGTGTGTGTGTGTGTGTGTGTCCCTCCAAATTTCCCCTTTTTATAAAAGACACTGGTCATCTTGGATTAAATGCCCACCCTCCTTCTGTATGATCTCATCTTGACTAATTCCATCTGCATCATCCTATTTCCAAATAAGTTACCTTCTAAGGTATTGAGGGTTAGGCTGTAGCATACGAATTTTGGGGTGGAGTGGGGACCCTATTAAATCTCTAATACCATGTTTAGTAAATCTTCTGTTTGCTTTAGTCTAATATCCCAGAATCGTTGCTCTGCACTCAGTAATCAGCAAGATTGACTTAGAGCCTCTGGCTTCCTTTTGACTGTAATGAATTCTATATCTATCCAGAAGCAAGTACCTTATAGGCTGAGAGATGTGTAGCACCTCGGGATTGCCTCCTCACCAGTCCATTACCACTGACTCTTACAGCTAAGGCTCTGGAATAAAAGGAAATAAAGGAGAGTTGGAAAGCCAGTGAGCAACATGAACCCTAGGAGATATGGGAAATCCTAGGTCCCTCCATGCCATCTCCAGTCATACATCCCCGCTCCTCATCACTCACCTACAGTCCGGCAGAAAAGAAGGGAAGCATCGTGATTTGCATTTGCACTTCTACCTACATCACTAAAATAAGAGTGAGCAGCCTTAGTTGAGTGTCTTTAGAGATGATTTAATTTAATCTTCATGATAGCTTTAGGAAGTAATACAAACGTGGAAACTGAGACTTGGAATTCACACAGAGTAAGTGGCAGACCCAGGATTTACACCAAGATCTCCTACATCAGAGCCCTGGCACAAGGAACTCTATTGCATGATGGATATAGACCTTTGACCTAATTCTAAGGTTCTGCCAAACCAGAGTAATGCCATTACACAAAAGACCCTCCAAACAAACCTCACTTCCACCGTTTTTCGGCTGCTCATGGCGAAGGCCCACTGCTGCCCTCCCACCTTCTTCCAACCACCTGAAGTAGAGATTTGGAGCTCTTTGTAGCCAAATTTGGCTGTGTTAGTAACTTTCACAGACATACTATAACATACATCTTCTAGTACGAACCTACTCTCTCCTTCCCTTATGCCACCATCTCTTAATCTAGTTTTGGTCAAAGCATGAGACTTCTATGACATAAAGCGAGATCATTTTACTGCTGTCTGCTGTGACTTCCCAGCGCCTGTCATACTTTTTGACTCTAACCTTCCAGAGATACCTAAGTTGTTATTTAAGTCTTGTAGAGAAAAATAATTTTGGAATCATTTTGGAGCTTTGAAATAGACCATACAACCAAAAATTAAATATAAAAATATGTCTTTGAAGTTAAAATTTACTCCAAGAGAGAAGACATCTGTTCATTTTGAACTATGCTCATCTATGCTTATTATATTATCTCTGATGGGCTATCTACAACCACACTGAAGAAATAAACATTTACTTGGAACAGTAGATCCATCCTTGGACTAAAATCTCTCAGCTCTCCTTGTTACTTACAAAGTGGGCTATGTAGCTCAATCTACTCCTGTCTCCTGTAATCTTCACCTTTTTACTCCTTCCCTGCTAGGATAAAAGAGGTGTGACTGTCTATACCCAAGGTGGAATCTACTCAGTAAGAAAGTACCCAGTAAAAAACAAAACAAACAAACAAACAAAAAAACAACTTGGTAAAATAAAATGGAAACTTACATGAAAGAAAACAATGCACTACAAGCTTTAACTACGATTCAACTACTTATAAAATAATATCTACAAACAATTTTTCAGTTATCGTTGGAAGGAATATATCTATAATTATGGGAGTAAGGTCCTGGACCTTCAGATCCTACCGTCAGCAGCAAGCAAAGTAATTAGTGACCTACAAATCATTAGCTGTAATAATAAGTTCTTTAGAAAAAATTATATTCATTTTTCCTGTTTGGATGGGAAATCACTGCATTATCATCTAATGAGTAAGTTTCATTTTTTTAAATTATAAATATCTTGGTGAAAGAAGAGCAATTTTCCCAAATAGAAAATGAGCAAATACCTACACTCACTACTAACACAAAGATCCTTTTCTCCCTAAATATCAGGTCCTTCCAGATCTTCTGGAATAAAACGTGAACATAGACAACACTCTGGCAAGTAGAACCTTTAGAACTATTATGCAACTGAGCTTACTTGGCATGATGGGAATATGTAATGAGATGCTCAAAACCCACCCAAAGGCACACATTCTTGCCAAGTTCATGTATGAGTTAAGAACCTGTCCACATTTCATTACATATTTAAAGTTCAATACCACACTAATTACCATTACCACCTGCCACACTAAGCACGAGGATATAAAGAGATGGGTGAGGTAAGAGGGATCTCACAAAGCGGTTTCGTCTGGTTGGGGAATGGGAGGTCTCGGTAAGTGACCTCATCTACTTTCTGCGGTGTTCTAGCCATCTCACAGAGTCTTAGCCCTTAGCACAGGAAAAAGGCCCCAGACGGATAAGAGTACTCCTGACATCACATCACCAGGTATGCTACTTAGATTATATGTGGCCTTCCCAAGATTTTGTCTTAAAAAATATCAAAATTGGATAAAAATAGTACAAAAAGACAAAAGGGAGAGGAACACAGACCAAGGTGGTTTCAAAATAGCCCCTATCTTCAGATGTCTGTTGCTTAAACTGAGTTCTAACATTTCTACTTGGAAAACCTCTCCTTTTAAACTCAGTCCAGATATAGAAGAGAAAATACATCTGCTACTCTACCCACCTTATGCCAAACCCTTTCTTCTCCCTGAGGAAAGAGGACTTGCTCACCAGATTGATAAGGCTCAAAATATTCATGTGGCCACACTTAAAAGTATGAGAATTCACTGTGCATTTAAAGTGTGTAGAGCGCACACAGATTCTCCCTGGGCTTGCTTTCTTCTTGGCGCTGGGTGTGTAAATACTTGGAATTGCCATTCAGGAAGGGCAGGTCCTGCCAGGTCTTGGGGAGCTGGTCGTGACTTCTCAGGACCATAACTTCTGGCTGCCCAGATGGTGGTGATGACAAGATACAGATTGCAGTTGGGAACAGCACGGTTACACAAATGCCTTTAAAAGAAACACTGATAAACCTGAGTGTGTCCAGAGGTACAGAGAGGTACATAAGTCACTCTTTGAGAAACACTCATCTAGGCTATGCGGGTCGGATAAACCACCCCCGGCCACCTATGTTTCCCCTTCTCCTCATCTGTTGTTGAAAGATGAATTGGAGTGCGGCGAAGCAGCCACAGGAATGAAGCAGAAGCTGGTTCTGCTGGCTAGTCAGACCTGAGTCTTACTATGAACACTCGGCCTGAGCCCATCTTATTCTCAACCGCGCAGCGCAGCTGGGAGACCGCCTCTCCCTCCCTGCCTGGCGCCATCCTCGGGCAGCCTGGCCCTTTAAGCAGTTTTTCGCCACCAAAGCCATCTGTGTTCCTCATGACCTGATAACACTAGGTTAACAGGCCTGGTGAAGCAGAGAAGGGGACATGCAATATGGTCTGCTTTAGACCCCGACCCCGCTGCCTCACTCCAGGACTGCCCACTTACTAGAACGAATTAGAAAAAGTACAATCAATAATGCATTAGCCAGCCTTTTGAAATTTCTCATGGGTCAGCAGGCATGGGCCCTGTTGGATTTTACACTTGAGAAGTTAACCGACTCTTGCTATTATTTCAAAAGTCAGAGTAATAAGGGAAATACTTCTTTCTATTCTAGGAAATTCATTTAAAAATTGGCATCTCACATAGAATAATATCACTTACAGTAAGTCTGAAGCTAAAGGAAAAAGAACAGTGTTTTCTCTCTAACAATCGCCTTACTGATTTTTTAAAATCCCCAGGTATTAATGTTAATTAATAATATCTCCCCCCTACCAGCAGTAACAGCCACATAATATGGTGATTCTGAGAAAATGATGTTCAAACATGTATGCACCTGAAATATTAAAAATTTTAAAGTAAGAGAGAAACAAAAGTACTCCAAGATACCATGATTGTATTCATTGTGGCACTTTTGAAATGGCAAACTCCTGGAGTCAAAAGCAAAATATCCACCAGTAGGGAATTTGGTAAATGAATCACAATACACCCACAAAATAATATTACACTCTGCCCTTTGTTTTTTTATTTTTAGCTAAATTTTATATCCTGAAGAAGTTTGAGTCTTAAAAAAAAAAACTAGGCAGAACTATGTCGGTTCCCCTGGAAAAATCCAAAGACACAAAATTAATTTTGTTTTTAAAGATAGCATGATTCTATTGGCATAAATTCCTTTATGTGTGTGTTTTCCTGCTTGCATGTGTACGTGTATATGTGTGTGTACATGTTTGTGTGTGTTCAGGAAGGTATATTCATTCATTGAACAAATACGCATTATGTCTTCTTACGGGCCAGGCACTGTTCTTTTCTAGGTATTATAGGAACATAGACGAAAAAGACAAAGTCCTTATTCTCATGGAATTTACTTGTGTGTGGAGAAGTATAATTTACAATTAAACAGACAGATACTTTTGGAGAGCTACCATCTACCAGAAAATAAACCACTAACAGACACATTGTATAAATGGGCTGAGGAAAGACCTGAAAGGCAGACTTGATCTTTCAAGCAGAGAAACCATCCAATGCAAGACCCTCACATAGCACCAAGCCAGGGAGGTGAAATTGGGCTAAAGGAGAAGGTAGAGAAAATTTAAAGAAGTGGGCAGGGCCAGATCATGAACAGTCTTTTAGATCATGTGAAGGAGTTTACATTTTATTCTGTATGCAGTGGGAGACTAATGAGGCTAAGGTTAGAGGGAAGGGGGAGGTGAGCCCAAATGACTTACATATCTTGTGCAGTCGGTTAGGCGGCTGCCTACGGCTCAGGTCATGATCCCAGGGTCCTGGGATCAAGTCCCACATCGGGCTCCCCGCTCGGCGGAGAGCCTGCTTCTCCCTCTCCCTCTCCCTGCTGCTCTGCCTACTTGTGCTCTCTATCTCTCTGTCAAATAAATAAATAAATAAAATCTTAAAAAAAAAAACCCAAACAGAGCAGCAGACCTCACCTCTGGTCATGAAATATAATGGACAAGGAGGATTCCCTACTCCCACCCCAGCAAGTACCAGACACTGCAGAATGAAAAACAGAGATTTCCCAGAAAACAAAAGTGGTCCGCTAGACTGGCAGCAACTTCCCTGACATCATGGAGAGTGCTTGCTACTCCCATCCATCAGGATTTGATATTTGCTGTGGACCAGGGAAAGCTGGATGTGTTTTGTTTTTACTGTCTCTCTCCAAACGGAAGCTTGTATTGCAGTTTTTCCTGGTGTTTCTTAATGATCACATATGCACACATGATTACGTTGAGAACCAATAACTTGTATTTTAGTCTGTATGTCACTTGAGCCCAGGGAAACACGACCTGATGGAGTGGAGTGAACATCACTCAGAGATCTGGACTTTGAGAAGAGAAGGAGAGGTTATATAAATGGAAAGGAAAATGTGATGTTGGGTACCAAAGAGGTTGACTATGAAAATTCATCTTTACCAGCATGATAACTGTACTTTCGGATCCTGATTCCGTGCTTGCAATAGCTGTTATACCATTTAAAACATATACCAGTCAGGCTATGTCAATGTTAATTTAGTTTACATTTTTATGACTACTATTGCATTAGAGCATCTTTTAATGTACTTATCAGCTGTTTGGATTTGCCCTTGTGAACCGCAGATTTACATCCTTCATCTATTTCTCTATCAAGTTGTCTTTTAAGTCAAATTGTAGAAGCTGAGTATTATAGTTATGAACCCTTACTTAATCCATCATCTGTTTTGCAAATATTAGTTTCAAATCTAATGACTGTCTGCAGGCATTGCTTATAGTTTATTTTGCATACAAGACTTTCAATATTTATGTTCTCGGATATGTAATTTTAATCTAAGATTTATTTAATCTAGGATTTTAATCTAGGATTTATTACTTATTATTATTATGGTCTTTCTCTCTCCCTAGATTGTATGTTATCTCCTAAATGTCTTCCTAAAATTCTTAACATTTTAATTTTTTATTTAAGTATTTGAACTGGAATTGACTTTAATATATATAAAATGTCAGAATCTAATTTTATACTCCTATAGGTGGGCAATTGGTTTTACCAGTGCCAACTGTTAAATAAATCTTTCCTCCCTGAATTAAAATACTCTTGTCATATGTTACATTTTAATGTTTACTGCTCTATATCTGGATGAACAATTTGTCTATTCCTATGCCAGTTCCATATTGCTTGGGTTTTAGTGGCTTTAGACTATGCTCTGATACATGGGATGCCCCAGTCACTATTCTTTTAGATAAATTTCCTGAAAGTTTTTAAGATTTTTTTTTTGTCTTCCAACTGAACTCTAAGATCATTGTGTCCAGTTCCACAAAACATATCCAAGTTGGTATTCTAACTGTAATTACATGAAATGTATAAATTTATTTGGGAATAATTAGCCTTTTACAATGAAATATTCTCATCCAAGAACATGGTATGCCTCTCCATTTGCTCAGACCTTGGTTTTACGTTGAAATTGCTATAGTTTTCCTCACATAGAGCCTTCATTCATTTTGTTTTGTTTTTGTCTTTTGGTAAATTGATTGTGTAATGTCATCAAAGAGACAGACTATCTTTCCTACCTCCTGAAACTTGCTTTGACCAAAACAGGCATGCAAAAGTGAGAAAATGCAAGATCCAAGCCTAGGCCGAATATGCCTTACATGTTTCTGCTTCTTCTCTTCTACGATACGCATGAAAAGAGCTTCCTCTATAAGACACTGACCCTTCAATCTAAAGGCAGATCTTAGAGCAGCACCACTCAGCCAAGTCCAGCCAAGAGTGATGGGTGAAATTACCTATCAAGATGGACCATTCAAAGGTACTATTTGCCATTCCTGCTATGTTCTTGTAAGAATAGCAGCCCCCTGCCATCTCTGCCGCGACTTATACCATGTACGTCAAGAACAACCAACCCTACCACTTAGAGCACAGCAGATTGGACTGGATATTCTTGTCCATGCTAAAAGCAGACATGGTAAGCTCAACATTAGGAAGAGTGATCCTCTGAGAAACTTGCAGTGAAACTCTGCCCACTTGGGATGCTCTGCATCAGGTGGTAATGTATCAACATTACCTGTTGTAATGTATCAACATAACTCTGTTCCTCTTGTTAAGGATGAAATCATATGTACACAGAAGTGGGTCTCACAGGCACTGTGAGATTGTATGATAAACAATTGCTCCCTTCTTCCCGTAGCTTGCTCACAGTCCAATCTGGGAAGTGCTGGCTGATAACCTCTTTGGCTTTGGCCTGTGAATGTCAACAAATCTTTACACTCTAACCTTTTATTTTCCAACAAAAAAATAATAACTGGCATATTTTAGTATTTATCGTAAACAAACAAATAATACCAAAGAAATCTGC
The DNA here is from genome assembly GCA_002007465.1 of Ailurus styani. Classification (NCBI taxonomy): domain Eukaryota; kingdom Metazoa; phylum Chordata; class Mammalia; order Carnivora; family Ailuridae; genus Ailurus; species Ailurus styani. Next base: position 198,653 of record LNAC01000478.1, read on the forward strand.
TATTTTATAACACTTACCGGTCTTATTTTGTTTAATCCTAATAAACTAATTTATTATTGTTTCCCTTTTACAGGCGAGGAAACTGAGCCTTAGGAGAGGTAAAATAACTAGTTCAGTGACATACATCTCGGAAGTAGAGGAACTGGGATACAGATCCAGACCTGTCTGGCTCCAAGAGTGGTTTTCTATGTTTCCCACAGCAGCGGTTCTCAATGTGTGGTCCCCAGACCAGTAGCATCAGCATCTCCTGGGCGCTTGTTAGAAATGCACGTTCTTGGTCCCACCCAGACCTACTGAATCAGAAGCTCTGAGAATGGAGCCCAGGAATCTGTATTTTAATCAAGCCCTCTCACCAGGATTCCAATGTCTGCTTAAGTTTGAGAACCACTGTTCTATACCATACCACCTCCAAAAAATTATTTTAAAGGAAAGAAGGATTTCTGTGAGCAGAAGTGATCCAAAAGACTTCCTGAATATGGACTATAAGCTGAACTTTAGAGGATGGAAGAATAGAAGTGGGTTTAAAGAGGAGATGGGGAAAGCTAAACCTACTCTCACCATATGATCCCACAGCTGCACTCCAAATGAGTTGGAAATTTATGTCCACACAAAAACCCATACAGGAATATGTATAGCAGCTTTATTCATGATGGCCAAAATTTGGAAGCAACCAAGATGTCCTTCCGTAGGTTAACAGACAAATAAACTGTGGTACTTCCAGACAATGGAATACTGACCAGTGCTAAAAAGAAATGAGCTATCAAGCTGTGAAAAGTCACATAGGAAGCTGAAATGCACACTACTAAGCAAAAGAAGCCAATTTTAAAAAGCTATTTACTTACAGTTTTATGACTCTAACCATATGACATTCTGGACGTGGGCAAAACTGTGGAGACAGTAAAAAGATCAGTGGTTGGGGGTTTGGGGGCGAAAGCAGACATTTTTAGTATTTAGTAAAAATCCTCTGTATGCTACTCTGATGATAGATGCATATCATTACACAATTGTCCAAACCTTAGAATGTATAACACCAAGAGTAAATCCTAATGTAAACTATGGTCTTCAGATGGTTATGATGTGTCAATGGAGGTTCATCATTTATAACAACATATCACTGTGTTTGGGGATACTGATAATGGGAGAAATCATGTGTGTAGGAAGGCAGGGGTATATGAGAAAGTTCTGTACCTTCCACTTAATTTTGCCAATGAACCTAAAACTGCTCTAAAAAATAGTCTTAAATAAATTACTTAAAATACTGAGTACCAAAAGCACTGCTTAGGGAAGTTCGAAGTCAAAAGAGTGATTATTTGGATGGAAAGGCCAACAGCAGCTTGCACGGAGGAGATAATCATTAAAAGAGGCCATAAAGAGTTTGGCATTGGAACAGAGATAAAGGAAAGTACTATTCAGGTAGGGTTTCTCAAACCTAGAAATGTTTTGGGAGAGACAATTTTCTGTCCTGGAGGGTCTGTCCTGTGCATTGTAGCAGCATCCCTAACCTCTAGCCGCCAGATGCCAGTAGTATCCTCCAGCTGTGACAACCAAAAGTCTCCAGACATTGCTAAATGTCCCTGGTGAGGGGAGGAGGGAAAAGACAAGATTGACCCTGGTTAAAAAGCAATTAAACAACCAAGTGAAGGGAACAGCACATGGAAAGGCATGCAGGCAAATAGCATAAGGAAAGGGAATGGTTTGGTTGAAATACAGTATTGTAACAACTATTCATTATAAAAGGTGGAGCTGAAAATTAATAAAGTAATGAAAGATGGGGTTAGAAAAGTCTTCTGGGACCAGAAGTCTTCATACTTTTGGTTTAAAAGGTTGAGGTATATTATACATAAAGATAAACTCAAAATGGATGAAGGACCTCCATGTAAGACAGGAATCCATCCAAATCCTAGAGAAGAACATAGGCAGTAACCTCTTCGACATCGGCCACAGCAACTTCTTTCAAGACACATCTCCAAAGGCAAGGGAAATAAATGTGAAAATGAACTTTTGGGACTTCATCAAGATAAAAAGCTTCTGCACAGCAAAGAAAACAGTCAAAAACGCAAAGAGGCAACCCACTGAATGGGAGAAGATACTTGCAAATGACACTACTAAGGGCTGATATCCAAAATCTATAAAGAACTTCACAAACTCAACACCCAAAAAACCAGATAATCAAGTCAAAAAAATGGGCAGAAGACATGAGCAGGCACTTCTCCAAAGAAGACATACAAATGGCTAAGAGACACATGAAAAACATGTTCATCATCATTAGCCATCAGGGAAATTAAAATCAAAACCACTTTGAGATACCACCTTACACCAGTTAGAATGGCAAAAATTGACAAGGCAAGGAACAACAAATGTTGGAGAAGCTGTGGAGAAAGGGGAACCCTCTTACACTGTTAGTGGGAATGTAAGTTGGTGCAGCAACTTTGGAAAAACAGTGTGGAGATTCCTCAAAAAATTAAAAATAGAGCTACCCTATGACCCGGCAATTGCACAACTGGGTATTTACCCTAAAGATACAGATGTGGTGAAATGAAGGGCCATATGTACCCCAATGTTCATGGCAGCAATGTCCATGATAGCCAGACTGTGGAGAGAGCTGAGATACCCTTCAACAGAAGAATGGATAATGAAGATGTGGTCCATATGCACAGTGTAGTATTACTCAGTCATCAGAAAGGATGAATACCCAACTTCTGCCTCAACTTGGTTGGGAGTAGAGGAAATTATGCTAAGTGAAATAAGTCAGAGAAAGTCAATTATCATATGGTTTCACTCCTTTGTAGAACGTAAGGAATAGCATGGAGGACATTAGGAGAAGGGAAAAATGAAGGGGGAGAAATCAGAGAGGGAGACGAACCATGAGAGACTATGGACTCTGGGAAACAAATGGAGAGTTTTAGAAGGAGTGGGGGGTTGGGTGAACCTGCTGATAGGTATTAAGGAGGGCACAGATTTCATGGGCACTAGGTGTTATATGCAAACAATGAATCTTGGAATACTACATCAAAAACTAATGTACTATATGGTGACTAACATAACATAATAAAAAATTAATTAATTAATTAAACATAAAAAGTTTGAGGTATATTCTGTAAACAAAGAGGAACTACTGAAAGTCTTTGATCTGAGAGTAACAGGTTTAGAGCACTAGGATTTTCAGACAAGGTTGTTTGGGAGGGATTAAAAAGCCTGGTTTAATGTCCTTTATTGGTGAGATAACTTTAAAGAATTGTCACCCAGTTAAACCATTTACACTAAATATTTTCTTCATTAATGAGAAGGTGGTGGATGTTTTTTGGTCAAAAGTTTATATATGTGCAATATATTTCATAATAAAATCTTCTCCTTAGGGGTACCTGGGAGGCTCTGTCAGTTAAGCATCCAACTTTTGACTTCGGCTCAGGTCATGATCTCAGGGTTGTGAGATCAAACCTCAGGAAGGGCTCTGTGTTCAGCAGGGAGTCTGTGTGAGATTTAATTTGTTCCCCACCAACTCCCCAGCTTGTGTGTGCACTCTCCTTCTAAAAGAAATAAATAAATCTTAAAAGAAAAAAAAAAGCCTTCTTCTAGGACACCTGGGTGGCTCAGTTGGTTCAGTTTCTCCCTTTGGCTCAGGTCATGATCCCAGGGTCCTGGGATCAAGGCCCGCATCAGGCTCCTTGCTCAGCAGGGAGTCTGCTTCTTCTCCCTCTGCCTGCTGCTCCATCTGCTTGTGCTCTTCTCTCTCTCTGTCAAATAAATAAATAAAATCTTTTAAAAAATCTTCTTAAAAAGCTCATTTGAAAAAAAGAAAAATGGCACTGTTTCGAGCCATTTATTCCTGTTTTCTCTTATCATACCATGAGCTCTGCAGGAAGTGACAATTCTCATCTGAGAACTAGCACATATGGACACTCAATACATTTTGTTCAATGAATAAAATATTCAATAAAGGATAATGAATATATCTTTTATTCTAGGATTTAAGAGAAATTGATATTTGTACTCCTGCATTATCTATGTACGGTGATTACATTTCAGGGGGTTTGTCTTTAGAATCAATTTCTGGACCCAGACTCTTCAGCACAAATTGTTCACGCCCTTATTTCCCATGGCTCTTAGCATACATGCCATGTGTTCCTGGAGGACTGTGACAATAATATGGTCAATACTGCTCAGTTAGCTTTAGCAACAAGTAGATTATTGCCTGAACAGATGAAAGAGCATGCTCCAAATTGTGTCTTGTTAAATAGAAAAGTTCCAAGAATTGGGGAAAATCAAATCAATGAAAACTGAAAATAATGCATTTTGTAGAATAAAACATAACTTATTAAAATCTGAAGTGGACACAAATTCAATAAGCAGAAGGTTATAAGTGGCATCCCATTATAATCATATAATGCTGAACTAAAACGTTAAGGCTGTTAATTCTCTTCTGTTAGAGATAATCCTATTATTACAGGTCACATAATAGAAATGGAATATGTATGTTTTACATGGCAGCAATTCCCTTGCTGTGATTTTGATCAGCACATCTTTAGTTATGCATTAATACATAAATAATAATACAATTTTGAATTTATAGAGTTCTCCCAGAATCACATGGCCTGAAAAATTATTCCCAAAGTGACCCTCAGTGATATTTATCACAAAATGTCCTGCAACTCCCAAGAGTAACTAGGAAATAAGAAGAAACAATCAAATAAGAGGCAGACAAGGCACATGAATCAAATATAACTACAAAGTCTTAAATACTTTGCATATTTTTTTGAAAGACAATAGAGATGTCTTTAGGAAGACTCCACCCCCAAATTACTAGAACTCATACAGCAATTCAGTAATGTGGCAGGATACAAAATCAACGCACAGAAATCAGTTGCTTTCTTATACACTAACAATGAAACTGTAGAATGGGAAATAAGAGAATCGATTCCATTTACAGACACCTTGGAATAAACCTAACCAAAGAGGTAAAGGATCTATACTTCAGGAACTACAGAACATTCATGAAGGAAATTGAAGAAGACACAAAAAGATGGAAAAACATTCCATGTTCATGGATCGGAAGAATAAACATTATTAAAATGTCTATGCTGCCCAGAGCAATCTATACTTCCAATGCCATCCCAATCAAAATTCCAGCGGCATTTTTCAAAGTGCTAGGACAAACGAACATAAAATTTGTATGGAACCAGAAAAGACCCCAAATCGCCAAGGAAATGCTGAAAAAGAAAAACAAAGCTAGGGGCATCACACAGCCTGATTTCAAGCTTTATTACAAAGCTGTGATCGTAGACCAATGGAACAGAGTAGGGAGCCCAGATATGGACCTTCAACTCTATGGTCAAATAATCTTTGACAAAGCAGGAAAAAAATATCCATGGAAAAAAGACAATGTCTTCAATAAATGGTTCTGAGAAAAATTGGATAACTATGTACAGAAGATGAAACTCGACCAGTCTCTTACACCATACACAAAGATAAACTCAAAACAGATGAAAGACTTCAGTGTGAGGCAGGAATCCATCCAAATCCTAGAGAAGAACATAGGCAGTAACCTCTTCGACATCGGCCACAGCAACTTCTTTCAAGACACATCTCCAAAGGCAAGGGAAATAAATGTGAAAATGAACTTTTGGGACTTCATCAAGATAAAAAGCTTCTGCACAGCAAAGAAAACAGTCAAAAACGCAAAGAGGCAACCCACTGAATGGGAGAAGATACTTGCAAATGACACTACTAAGGGCTGATATCCAAAATCTATAAAGAACTTCACAAACTCAACACCCAAAAAACCAGATAATCAAGTCAAAAAATGGGCAGAAGACATGAGCAGGCACTTCTCCAAAGAAGACATACAATGGCTAAGAGACACATGAAAAACATGTTCATCATCATTAGCCATCAGGGAAATTAAAATCAAAACCACTTTGAGATACCACCTTACACCAGTTAGAATGGCAAAAATTGACAAGGCAAGGAACAACAAATGTTGGAGAAGCTGTGGAGAAAGGGGAACCCTCTTACACTGTTAGTGGGAATGTAAGTTGGTGCAGCAACTTTGGAAAAACAGTGTGGAGATTCCTCAAAAAATTAAAAATAGAGCTACCCTATGACCCGGCAATTGCACAACTGGGTATTTACCCTAAAGATACAGATGTGGTGAAATGAAGGGCCATATGTACCCCAATGTTCATGGCAGCAATATCCACAATAGCCAAACTGTGGAAAGAGCTGAGATACCCTTCAACAGAAGAATGGATAATGAAGATGTGGTCCATATGCACAGTGTAGTATTACTCAGCCATCAGAAAGGATGAATACCCAACTTTTGCATCAACTTGAATGGGACTGGAGATTATACTGAGTGAAATAAGTTAAGCAGAGAAAGTCAATTATCATATGGTTTCACTTACTTGTTATAAGAAATAACATGGAGGACATTAGAAGAAAAGGAAAAGTGAAGGTGGGGAAATTGGAGGGGGAGATGAACCATGAGAGACTGTGGACTCTGAGAAACTGAGGGTCTTAGAGGGAAGGGGGGTTGGGGTATGGGTGAGCCTAGTGGTGGGTATTAAGGAGGGCATGTATTGCATGGAGCACTGGGTGTTATATGTAAACAATGAATCTTGGAACACTACATCAAAAACTAATGATGTACTGATGTAATGGTGTGACAAACATAACACAATAAAAAACAAAATTAAAAAAGGAAAACAGTTATTTATATTAATATATAAATGTACATTATGACTTCCTGCAGGATATTTTAAAAGGGGGATCTAGTTTGGTTGAATCCAACCAATCAGAAAAGAAGTAGTTCCAAGCTATGATGAATAAACAAAATAAAAAGGATAGAGATAAATGTCTATGGAATTTTAGATGCTTTTAGTCAGCATGCAAAGGCTATCCCATCTCATGACTTAGGACAGAGAAGTCTTATTTACAGCAAATAAAAAAATGCACTGATGCAGGCAAAGGGTTTATAATCCCCTCCCCTTGGGCATGGGCTGTATTGTGACTTCTAACAAACAGAGTATGGTAAAAGTGATGGCCTAATATCTGAGATTAGATTACAGAAAGACCATGGCTTCCATCTTGGGTCCTCTCCTCCATTCTCTTACACACTTGATCTAAGGCAAGTCAGCTGACATGTGAGGAGCAGCCCTCTGGAGATGCACAGCTTGGAACTAGAGGTACACAGCAAAGAACTGACCAACAGCCAGCAAAGAATTGAAGCCCTCAGTCCAACAACCCAAGAGGAAAGGAATCCTGCTGACAACCACATAAGGGAACTTGCAAGTGTACCCTTCCCAGTCAAGCCTGACATGAGACTGTGGCCTCATCTGACAACTTAACTGCAACCTCAACAGAGACTCAGAACAAGAGGCATTGAGCATGCGACTCAGAAATTGTGAGATAATACATGTTTGTTATTTTAAGCAACAAAGTTTTAGAAGCTAAAATAGAACTCACAGCTATAGCTTACCATTGGCTCAATGGCTAAAAGAATGTATTTTTAAAGTTTGTAAGTCAGAGACTGATCCTTGGACAAGGGACAAGATCTTGAGACCAAAGGGTAATGATGGCAGAGGAGACTAGAAAAGATATTTTTTGGGTTCCAAAGCCCTCTCAAGTAACCCAGTAAAGTGAGAATTACTTTTAATTTTGCTTAAAATGTATGCCTTTCTTTGTGAAATGAAAACATTTAGTTCTACCTTGGGACCAACTCTTCGGGACTGTACTTTAAAAGGCAGAGAGGGAAATGGGGAGCTATCAAAGGAAATAAAAAATGAGGGAGAGATCAGAGCTTAGCCTTTAATAGAGATAGTTCCCTGCTTGGGGTTTATCAGATAAAAATAAAAAAAGTTCAAGATCCACTGTGGCACTTATCCTATATTGCAGTTACTCTGAGAAACTTGGGTAGAAACTGGGTCTTATTTGTATTTGTATTCCAACACATTTTTTTCAGGGTATAGAACAGAGTAGACATTCAACTATTTAGTGAATAAAGAAATCAATGAATAGGTAACTCCAGGGGATTAAGGTTCCTTATATCACAGTACATAGTGAATATGTGATCACATAGGAAGGGGGGTATCTCAATTTAAAAGATACATTTAAAGAGTTTCTAGTTTTACATAAGTCGCTGGAAGCCCACTACACCCTAGTCCTCCTGGTGATTATAACTAAAAGTCCTGGAAGAGAATGCAGAGAGCGATATCCTGGTACTCTGAAAATAAATAAGAGCAGACATATTAGGGAAGGAAACCAAAACTTAAACAACAACCTATGCAACACGTTCCCAGCTTAGACTTGAGAGCAACCCAAAGTCTATTGTGCAGCACACGTGGACGTGAAAATCTCCAAGAGAAATACTTTCTCATCACAGGATGAGGCAGTAGCCTGCCTGACAGTGTGCAAGAAATTTTTGCTTTATTTTTTTCTTTTTCTCTGCTCCAGCCTTCCCCCTAGCAAACCCTGGTGAAAGTTAAGGTCTTACGAACCCCTAAAACCCAGAAAGAAATGCTTATCTCCAGGCAAAAGATAGGGGGAGGGCCTGCTCCCCATACCCCAGAGTATAAGAGAAACCCAAGATATTTCTCTCACATTCTTTTTCTTTGTTCTTTTTTTTCTCTTGCCCCTGTGTCCCAGTTATGGGAAGTGCACAATAGTTGTGGGGAGGCTAAAACTTTAATAAGAGAAACTGCAACTTTGTAGCAAAGGGACAGGACTAGGATACCCTCGAAAGAGGGGAAATCATGCAGGAGGAAGCTGAAGGAGAGACTCTCAATCTGTGTGTCCCTGTATGAACCCACACAGGTCTTAGGCTCGCCTGTGAGATGTGCATAAGCAACAGAGACCCTTAGTGAAGGCTTTACCACCAAACCACGGTATAGAGCCCCACCCAGCTCCCAGACCGGCACTGTGGGCCACACACGGGATGGGATCCAAACAGCTGTAAAAACTAAAAATTGAACCACTGCCCACAGAAGGTAGGATTTGTAGTTTGAACCGAACCAGGCTGACTGTCTACTAAAACAATAATTAAATCAACATTTCTAAAGGAAGTTTACAGGACCCAGAGACTTACAATATTCAAAATGTTCAAAATAAAATTCAAAATTACTAGGCATACAAAGAACCAAGGAAATCTAAACACCTCTTAAGAGAAACGACAAACCATTAGATGGCTGGAAACAGGCAGAAAAGTTCAAGAATGTACGAGTCTCCAGGAAACCTATAACTACGCAAATTTAAGCAGTTTCACAAACCAAAAACTACAAGATGCCTAATTTTGGAAAAGAAAGCCTGTGGGCAAAAAGTAGGAACCCCTGGACACCGTCGGAAGCTTGAAGTGGGCTCTGGCTACACTCACGCTTTCTCGATGCCTACGGTACAGACTGGTGAGGGTCCATCTCGATCCCAGGACCTGAGCCGAAGGCAGAGGCTTAACTCACTGAGCCAGCCAGGCGCCCCAACAGCACCTGTCTTAAAGGTACTTAAAAGTACCTGCTGTGTGAATGAAAGGAGTTAAAACACATAAAGCACTAAGAGCAGCTCCTGGGCAGAGCACAGAGCGTGCAGGAAAAGGAGGCAAATGGATGGCATTGCCTGCGTGCTCTTGTGCCTGCTGCTTTCTTCTCCACCCCTCAGAGCTCTTGCAGTGCGGTAGGCTCTGCACTAAATGCTTGACATGGTTCCCGCCCTTTAATCTGCACAAGGCCACTGTGAAATAGGTGCAATTATTATTTGTATTTTTCAGATGAGAAAATTGGATTGCCTTGCTTTATATGTGCATGCACTCACAAATACATACCTCCACACATTACCTGTCAGGTCACCGTTATGTCTTATACTTATTTCTGAATCTTTCTGCCTTGCCAGGTAGTATTTTATATGTCTGACACATCCACTATGTATTGATTTTGTAGAATAAACCACAAAGGAAAATACCATTTTCCCTTTGTGGGGGAAAAAAATCTCTTGGGTGGGACCCCACTCTTGCTCCCATATACCACCTACCTCACCACTGATTACTTTTCCCCTCTAAAGATGTTATTTTATAGACTTCCATATGGATCTAGCTTGTTTGGCTCTGAGATGGGCACACCATGGTACATGTGCAGAAGTCTGACCAATGGGGTGCTTCCTACTCTGCAAGTAGGCATTCTTAGAGGCAATGTGGGAACAGTTTTCAGTAGCCATCTCATGTTGTAATGACAGAAATGTAGTATTAATAGATCGGACTCTTCCTGGCATTTGAAAGCAGACCTGACTCCTTTGGAATGTTTTCTTTAAAATACGTTGATCAATTTTTCTGTACTTAGTGCCAATGACTGTGTCAGCATTGCTGATTTGGAGGCTAATTACATGATTTCATAGCTATTCTGGGAAAACATGAACATACTGGAAATAGAATGAGGGAGGGTATGAGAGTGTTGACCTAAAAATGGAGACAAGCCAAACTGTTAATGACTTCCACAGTGCTCAGCGGAAATCATCTCTCATGGTGTCTGTTGATATAGTTAGAACCTAGGAATTACAGATTTTCAGTTACGGATCACTTAACAAGTGGCTATAAGAAGTCATCAAAATCCTAGAGGAGACCACAGGCAGCAACCTCTTTGACCTCCATCACAGCAACTCCTTGCTAGGCATGTCTCCAGAGGCAAGGGAAACAAAAGCAAAAATGAACTATTGGGACCTCATCAAGATAAAAAGCCTTTGCATAGCAAAGGAAACAGCTGACAACACCAAAAGACAACCTACAGGGTAGGAGGAGATATTTGCCAATGTCTTATCAGATAAAGGGCTAGTATCTGAGATCTAAAAAGAACTCATCAAATTCAACACCCAAAAAACAAATAATTCAGTCAAGAAATGGGCAGAAGACATGAACAGACATTTCTCCAAAGAAGACACACAGATGGTCAACAGACACATGAAAAAATGCTCAACATCACCCTGCATCAGGGAAATACAAATCAAAACCACAATGAGATACCACCTCACACCTGTCAGAATGGCTAAAGTTAACAAGTCAGGAAATGACAAATGTTGGTGAGGAAGCAGAGAAAAGGGAACGCTCTTACATTGCTGGTGGGAATGCAAGATGGTGCAGCCACTCTGGAAAATGGTATGGATGTTCTTCAAAAAGTTAAAAACAGAGCTATCCTACACAATTGCACTACTAGGTATTGACCCAAAGGATACAAATGTAGTGATCTGAAGGAGCATCTGCACCCCAATATTTACAGCAGCAATGTCCACATTATCCAAACTATGGAAAGAGTCCAGATGTCCATCGACAGATGAATGGATAAAGAAGATATGGTATATATGTGTGTGTGTGTGTTTATATATATATAACATATATATAATGTAATATTATTCAGCCATCAAAAAAATGAAATCTTACCATTTCCTAGGACGTGGATGGAACTACAGGGTATTATGCTAAGTGAAATAAGTCAATCAGAGAAAGATAATTATCATCTGATCTCACCGATATGAGGAATCTAAGGAACAAAACAGAGGATCATAGGGAAGGAAGGGAAAAATAAAATAAGACAAAATCAGAGAGGGATACAAACCATAAGATTCTTAAATCTAGGAAAGAAACTGAGGGTTCCTGGAGGGGAAATGGGTGGGGGATGAGGTAACAGGGTGATAGACATTAAGGAGGGCACATGATGTAATGAGGACTAGGTGTTACATGCAACTGATGAATCAGTGAACTCCACCTCTGAAACTATTAATATACTATATGTTAATTAACTGAATTTAAATTAAATTTAATTTAATTTAAAAAAAGAAGTCATCTTCTCCTGTAATTAAGAAAGAAATTAAGGTCTACTATTTTAAATAGTCATTATTCAACAACACTTTACTGACAATTTTTAGCTTGGTCCCTATTTGAAGGAAATATACTATATCTCATATAAAATGTTATACGTAAAGACACAGTAACCTTTAGAAATCCTTCATAATTAAGTCAGACATAGTAGAAGTTAGGGGGTGCCTGGGTGGCTCAGTCGTTGAGTGTCTGCCTTGACTCGGGTCATGATCCCAGGGTTCTGGGATCAAGCCCCGCATCAGGCTCCCTGCTCAGTGGAGAGCCTGCTTCTCCCTCGCCCTCTGCCTGCCGCTTTGCCTGCTTGTCCTCTCTATCTCTTTGTCAAATAAATAAATAAAATCTTTTAAACAACAACAACAAAAGGGGATAGAAGTTAGGAGAGATGAGAGCAGAATGACTCACAAGGGTTAAGGAACTCAGACCAATCATTTTATGTGGCTCCTTCCCAGTCAGTATTTATATACATGTTAAATCAGGTAAAACTATATTACACATGCATTCTTAAAATAATTAAATTGTTGAATCTATTAAACAATCAGTGTATATGAGACAAAAACGTACTCAAATTGCCTTTAGCAATGGAATTTATGTGATCAAAGACTCCGTTTTCTCTCTATCTCTCCACTCTGCCTTTTGTAACATAGGCTTTACCCTCAGAATCTATATAATAGCCTTCCAGGGAAGTCCCATGATTTCCCTGCTGGTGACAGTAATACAGATACAATAAAACCAACTTTACATGTTATATCTCAACATTTAGGAAAAAAAAGATATCTTCTCTGCCATTTTCCACAGTTGAATTTTTTTTCTTTACCTTTCTTTTAACAAGATAGCTTAGCAAGTGCGACCTTAGATATCGTTGTTCTGATCTGGTTATGCACCCACATCTGAAAAAATCACCATGGTTAGAAGGCTAGGATGCACAGATTGGCTTAAGTCAGCATGGCCCACATGTTCCAGAATATAGTGCTATATCCAGCTCTACATTCATGAACCTCCAGATTTCCAGTAGCAAACACCTTTCCTCTTTCCCCAATCTTTAGCAACCTTTTGGGGAACTTTAAGGACATTTTGACAGTAGTCTTCCATTAGGACCAACACCACCCATTTAAAAGATTTTTATAACGTCAGACCTCAGAAGAGAGGGGTTTGATATTTCAATCGCCACTCTTCCGGGAAGTGTCTCTTTTCACATAGGAATCATTTATCTCAGGGGCCAGCCCTACATACCATGGAATCACAGGAGAGACTGTCCTTGTAAGGACTTATTTCCTCCAAAGAAATAGGTTCCTATTGGCTTATCTTTGCATAACTTGTAAGTCTGGACAAAACGTAGGAGTTATATTTCTTGATCTGAAGAAAGTCAGGCATGTTCACTTTCAACTTTCTGATAAGTATAACAAATAAAAAAAAGAAAGATGGACAAATCGCAAGCATACAGCTAAATAAATTTCATTAAGTGAACATACTTTATAACCTACATCCAAATCAAGATACAGCACATGACCATCAGCCCAGAAGTCTCCCCTCAAGCCCCTTTCAGTCACTTAACCCCTACCCACCAAGAATAACACGAATCCTATCTTTTTTTTTTTTTTTTGCCCCAGGGGTATAGGTCGGTGAATCGTCAGGTTTACACCTTCATATCCTACCTTTTAACACCATAGATTGATTTTGCTTCTACTGACTTTATTTAAACAAAATCACATAGTATCCATTCTTTTCTACCCAGCCTCTATAGCTCAACATTATTGTTTTAGGTGGTTAGAGTTCCTTTCATTCTTATATATATATTGTAAGAAAGAAAAGCAAATGATGAATTTATCATTTCACTCAGAGAAATAAACAAAACACATTTTCAAGTTATATAAGTTTCTCTCAAAGATGTGGCCTGAGGTTTGATTCCAGAGACTCAAAAGACTTCCAGGTAGCCAAACGGTAATAAGGATACCCACTCTGATTAGACCCTGACAAAAATAACATTTAGAAGAGCAGCCAGATACTATACTAAGTGTTTTATATGGATTATTTAATCCCCACAACCTTATGATGCTTTATATTTAGTAGATGAAGAAATTGAGTTATTATGTTATGAAACTTGTCTAAGGTCACAGAGTTAGTCATGTTACAACAGTTCAAGATTCTGGATATGAATCCAGTGTCTCTGGAGCTCATGTTCTCAGCCACTAAGCCATGTTCTCCTCTGAGACACCAAATGAAATAATTCACATTATTCAATGTGATGTGCATATCTATCTCCAGTACACTACAAATACTACTTCACATCAATAATAATAATAAGAAGAAGAAGAAAAATATTTTAGATTACCTCTCCCTACTGTAAAAAATAATGCCTGTAAGTTCAAGGATGATATTTGGCTTAATTGATCAACATGTTAAGGAAATTATAGACTTCATTTGTAGGCTATAGTGGGCATTTTCTCCTTCTTTCTCCTCTTATAGAACCACAATTTTCATTCCAGTATTTTACCTCTCTCATTCATTCCATATGTTTTACATATACACACTGATGGGTTTAAGCCAAATAGCACATCCCATCACCTGGCACAGTAATTAATTCAGGGAAGGGCCCATGATGCAATTCACATCAATGAAAAAAGAGATGTTTGCTGAAGGCTTTAGGGAAGAGAGCATCCTTACTTTCCTGCTGAACCTACTTGAAGAGATACTTTGAATTCTTCTGATCAGTGGGGTGTGTGGATGGGAGGTCTAGAACTGTACCTGTTTTTCTATCACAAGAAGAGTCCACCTGAGAATAGAACCAAGACACGGAGGAAGGAAAAACCAAGAGAATCACTGATCAGTGAAGAGCTATGATAAAACCATATGTGGAAGGGCACCTGGGTGGCTCAGTTGGTGAAGCATCCAACTCTTTATTTCGGCTCAGGTCATGATCTCAGGGTCGTGAGATCAAGCCCAGTGTCAGGCTCCACACTGGGCATGGAGCCTGCTGAAGATTCTCTCTCTGCCCTTCCCCCTGCCTCGCTCTCTCTCTCTCTAAAAGAAAAACAAAAACAAAAAATGACCGTGTGTGAGTCCTCCCTCAACATCACATAACAAAGTCTCAGGACCACACTACCATAGCTATATGATGAATCTGTCTGACACCTGTTTTTTTTTTTTAAAGATCTTATTTATTTATTTCACAGAGGGAGAGAGATCACAAGAAGGCAGAGAGGCAGGCAGAGAGAGGTGGGGGGAAGCAGGCTCCCTGCTGAGCAGGGAGCCCAATGCAGGCCTCGATCTCAGGACCCTGAGATCATGACCTGAGCTGAAAGCAGAGGCTTTAACCCACTGAGCCACCCAGGCGCCCTCTGTCTGACACTTGTAATTGTATCTTCAAGCATTATCCAACTAACTGCCCTGCTGGAAAACTAACACTCTCCATTCTTTCTATAATCTTTAAAACATACTTACTAAGACCTTTGTCACACTGTATAATCATCATTAATACCTCCTCCTTTAGGCCAACACACTTCTCTTCCCACCAGTTGAATTATGTTGCCATCAAGTCAGTCAGGTTGGCTCAAACCTGTTTATTCCAGTTGAGCTTGTTACTGTAAATATATAACTCAGACGAATATCACAAAAATCAATTAAATATAAGTGAAAAAGCAAAGTTGTTTTAATAAAAATTAAGTTAAATATTTTAGAAATGCCAAGTAATAGAATTATACCATCTCATGCACTTTATTGAGTCAATAAAGGTGAAACGCTAACCACTATTGTCTTTGAATTACAAGTTGAACAGGCACTCTAAAAGATAGTCGAACAAATCTTAAAAATAGAGGAGCTTTCTCACCGTTCACTTCACAAGTATTTTCAAGTTTTCCATCCCATTTTCAGGAAACAAAACTGAGACTCGCAAGTGATAAAACTATTATGCTATCATGTACATACATCATGAATATACGAAAGAGATTACAGAACTCCAATCACCAGACCCATGTGGAAAAAAAAAAAAAGGCCATGACTCTATTCCAAAAACTTGGCAAAAGTATACATATTTATGTTTTAAGTTCAAATTACACATTTAACATATTAATTTTTAAAGATTCCCTGAAAAAAAGGAAAAGAAAAAAATTTAAGAAAAGATTCTAGATTTTAGCCACATTAATAACATCGTTGATTAGCCAACCAACTATACCCACCCCAGCTGTGTCAGGTAAGAATGTTTCTATGTTTCTGCCATTGTTCAAAAGCAAGAAAAGTTGTACAGTGTACCTGGGTCCCCGCCAAGTACCTTGGGTCCAAAAAGAGATGGGGAAACCAAGTGTGGATTACCACAAATCCAAGTTTATACTGAAAACAGCGATAGTTTATGGAGTCATACTGTCTTTTATTATCTTACACGCCTAAGAACTGCAAGTGTCTCTTTCATAATAGGTGATCAAAATATTCTTGTTAAATATTTTTCCTGGAAGTATTCTATTTTTATTAAAGACTGTCATTTCAACAGTGGGATATTGCTAAATGATTGTCAACGATAAATCATTCCTTACTATCACACTCTAAGGGGTCTGAGATTATTCCTTACCACTTTTTAAAAAAACTAAAGCACAAGATACTTGTTCACTTGTTCATTATATTCAGCCTCTCTTTTAGCCTTTTGTCTTGCCCAGATAGAATCATTCTAATGGGCTAATTATTCTAATGTGCTAAATGTTCTAATTCCAATTAATTGTCTCACTTGATATTGAACCAGTAAACAGCTACAAATTGATTAGTCTATATTTCCAGGAAAATCCCATTTAATTTATTTTTATTTTGCTTTGAAATGTAAGGGCACATAAAGATAATGCTACATTTATTGCTATGTACAAATTACTAAAATAAAATGCTTTTTCTTTATTGTTTTTATCATATGTTTTACTTATTTTTTTCCAGTTAATTTTGTCCATTAGTTAAATACTTGAGTTAAAATGTAAAGTTCTGGGATAGATAATCCTCAAAGTAACTAACATAATATTGAATGTGAACGAAATGCCATACCCTTACAAGTGATAGTACACAATGCAGACATCTGGGGGCAGGCCAGAAAGTGCAGTGAGTGGGCAGGCCCTAGTCCAGTTTCTGCCCTCCCGAGCTTTCTTGATCCTAGCATAACAAAAATAATTTGTGACTATTTGTCACCACTGACTGTTACTTGACATGGAAAGTTTAACTTTCTCAACATTAACAAAATTAGAAGTCTATCTGTTCTTGCAGTCATCCCACATGGATTTCTTTCTTGCGCTAATGTTTGAGAGTTTCACTTAACTCACTTCTGACAATAATCTAAGTGTCTTCTCCCATGTGAGTATGGAATGTGAACCTTTCAAAAATCTAAATCATCATCATCAATGATTTACTCCATCAAATATTTTATACTTAGATGATGGGAAACAGAAGCCTACACAATTTAATCATGGTCATAAAATGTCACTGAATAGTACAGCAACATAGCCAAGATAATTACTTCGGCAATCTAGAAACAGTACAGATTATAACACTGAAGCGAGTGGGGGGTAATCCACATCACAGCAATTAAAACCATTACACATGTTGATTCAGATGTTTCCATGGAGAAAGGCTGGGATAAAAGGAAATTACCCAGGTTTCTCTTATCAACACGGAGTCAGAAATTCACCAAAACTCAGGGGAGGTTACCTAAATTAAATAAATAAGCATATCAATTTCCTACTTTCTCACCTAACTTTGTGAGGGAAAACCCAACCCTAAACCTAAATAGGAACTAGCACAGATCCTTGCTCAGAACAATACTTTTAATATCAAGTGGAATAATAAACTTTAGGATCTGTGGGGCTAGACAAAACAGACTGGTATCATCAGACCCAGCTCCCTTTACAAGTTAAAAAAGAAGAAGAAGAGCAACTTCAGGCAAACTGGCATCTGAACTTTTTTCCTAAAGTAAATAAATAAATAAAATTACCTTAAAATAAATATAAAAAAGAAACAAAATTTTCAAAGCACACCTGTTAGGAAATTCTTCCTTTCATCTAATTTCCCATGTGAGGTCATAATATCCCTCTGTTTCCTGCTGATCCTTTCACCCTGAAATGGAAGCAGGAAGGAGACTGTGAAAATACATCGGTATAAATATGCCACTAACACTGAGACATTTGATTAATCTGAGTTACATAGGCTAGAAATCTGAAGAAAATGTGCTCTCATGCATGGCAGTGGTTGGAGGAAAGATGACTGGGAAAGAGGGGCGAGCTACACATTTAGCTCCCAGCAGGCTGGCATTACCTTGATAAATCCCTCACAGGCTAGGCTCAAGAGCCTCGAAAGCTCATAAACCGGATGTCTCAATTCACCATGCAGCATCACACTAATCCGGCTCACAAAGACTGATATATAAACTCAATTTCAAGTGTATTAATTTGCAAAGAAAAGTGCTCACTGCTACTCATTGCTATGGCCCATGCACTCTTTACCTACTGGACCACTGTATGGGCAGCTAGATTATAATCAAAAGGTTTCCTGGGAAGCATAACCTCACAATGAGTAGTGTCAGTTCTAAGTTCCCTCTAGGTCAGGATCTCTTTTCCCTAGGTATAGTCAATCTGTGTCCCCGTGATCTTTCTTTTTCTGAAATTTCAAGGCTAGCCGAGGTCCCACACCATCTGACTGACACTATTTTCTTTTGCTACTAAATATATTCAATCAGGTTACAGTTCAATGTTACCTGCTGAGCCACCATTCTTTCCCTTTAGAGAAGATTTTGCTATTCTGTTCTGTGATCCTTTTAAAACTTAATTCTCAAGAATCTAAAGTCTGACTGAGGAGGAAAGGCGTTCACCTTCACCTTCAAATATTCACAACACATAGTAATCTTGAATTTTTAAAATTCCTCTTTACTTAGCCTTTCTTCACATGTCTCCAAAGTGCCACCTGGGCAAAAGACTGTTTCAAGCAAGAGTGCCTCTGTGAGGGAAGGGGAGGTAACTGAGAAGCATGAGGACTTGGATACTTGGTTATGGGAATACCAGTTTATTTTAGCCATAGTCAGTTCCCAGACCAGCCTGTCAGCAGCTGAAAAACGTATCTAAAATGAAAGTAAGGGTAAGAAAACTGAGATGAGCCAGAAACGAGAAAAGCAAACAGAAATCACAGTTCAGGAACAGTGAACCCCAGAAGATAGGGTCAGGCAGAAGATGGGTGCAGGTGGGACCGAAAGTGTCAGAGGAGGACAGGGGCTGCCTCATTGGACATTTCAGAGCGCACCATCCATTGGAAATGCTGCCTGCGACACTTCGGCCACACATGTGCACAGCATCTTCAGAAGTTCTAGATCCCAGATCTCAAAAATAAGGAGAGCCAAGGGAACTGAAAGGTAAGGGCAAAGCAGGCAGGATAGAAGATGGGAGGCCTCTGCACTAAGAGGCCTTTAAAAAATTAAAATTCTCTGTCTTAGGGAGCTTTTCTACAGTTCTGGCAAGGTAGGAAAAACATTCTTTAAGTAGGACTGGTCTATGACAGCAAACTGAAACAAGTCGGGGCACCTGGGTGGCTCAGTGGGTTAAGCCTCTGCCTTCGGCTCAGGTCATGATCTCAGGGTCCTGGGATCGAGTCCTACAGCGGGCTCTCTGCTCGGCGGGGAGCCTGCTTCCCCTTCTCCCTCTGCCTGCCTCTCTGCCTACTTGTGATCTCTCTCTCTCTCTGTCAAATAAATAGATAAAATCTTAAGACAAAAGAAAAGAAAAGAAAAGAAAAGAAACAAGCTACACACCCTGCTGAAATGGGGAGGGGTGAGGTGGATGGCAAACCCCAAGAAGTGTTTCCAAGTTGCACACTTGATGGAGGATGATGTTTCCAAACATATATTCCAATACAGCCAGATGCACCACTGAAAAAAAGCTTGGGTGGCCAAGAAATATTTGCAAAATGAGTAGAATGTGTTCCCCTGGTAGGAATTTACAATGCTCAATAATTTATAATAATTCAGATGTAAAGGCTAATCTGTTTTTTTTTAATATGGAATTTCTTCCTGTGCCATGAACATTCTGTGGAACACACTTTAGGAACAGATAATCACTGTCATATGAAATAGCTATTTAATTCTCCCTCAGGATTGATAGTACATTTAGGTTGAGAAATACCGTATTCCTAACCAAACAAGATGAGAGGAAAAGAGATCAGGGGAAGTACAGTGGTTAGGGAATGGCTTAGGCTGCTTGAACTGAGACTCAGTTATACTGACTTAAACCCGTTAGGCTCTCAATCTCTCCCTCTCTCTCTCTCTCTCTCTCTCTCTCACAAACACACACACACACACACTCAGGAACTACACAGTCTACGAATGCTATGTGGTCCTACAAAGTCATGAAGAACTTAAACTCTATCTTTCTATTCTGCCATTCTTAACTCATGGCTTCCATGTTCAAAGTTATGTAACAGTTACCAAGCAAGGTAAGGCATAAAATCCTCTCTGCCGGACTGACTCAGCCCACAACTAATTTTTAATTGAGTTAAAATTTACATACAGTGAAATGCATAAATCTTACATGTACAGTTCAGTGGGCATACTGTAGAACAAACATCCCAATGAAGAGAGAAAATATTTCCATAATGGCAGCAAATCACTTTGAGTTTCCACTTAATTTCATTCCCTATAGGTAGCCACTGTTCTGGTCAATTGCTATAAGTTAGTTTTTCATGTTCTTGAACTTCATATAAATGGATTCGTACAGAGTATTCTTGGCTGTATCTGGATTCTTTCATTCAGCATGATGATTATGAGATTTATCCATGTGATAGAATGTATCATTTGTTCTTTCTTTCTCTTTTAAAAAAATGTTTGTTATGCAGCATTTTATTGTATGAATACACCACAATTTTCATGCACTCTCCTATTAGGAAATGTTTGAGCTATTTCCAGTTTTGAGCTTTTATGAATAAAGCTGCCTAAGTATTCCTGTATGAGTCTCTCTCTGAACACATGTATTAATTTGTATTTACTGAGAGGCCTGGAAACAGCAACACTCCAATACTTATAATCACACCTAGTATCCAGTTCTAAATACTATCCTGCATTAAAATATCACTATGGGAAACAGACACAAAAGTAATCAGGGGTGATGGTACATCACTTTAGCAACTTACTTTCAAATGGCTTAGGAAAAAAGTTGATTATACTATACTGCCAAGTATTCTGTAAGTTTGAGATTGCTTCTATTTTAAGTAAAAAATAAAACCAGGGAGAAAATCCTATATACACAGATTATATTTAAGTCTTTAGAACACCATGAATAAAGAAAGTTTCTAGTGCATATTAACCTGCCCAAGGACAGGTAAGAGTAAATGACGGGAGATAACATTAAATAAGAGATGCAAACTTCTGGCCCAGATTTATAAAGAGTGTTCCCTGCAGGAGACAACTATGACGTTATTTTGGGTCACTTTAAATTGTCCAGTCTTCATCTCAAAAATTTCAGATGTTTCTGTCTTCAAAGTTGAGTTTAAATCCAGTTTGATTCTATTCTCGTTGTGTTGCTCAAAGAAGGAAAATAGAGATCTTTGATCTCTTTGGGTATAGGTCATCTAAATCCAGTTCTCCAGTGGTGGTGAGGAGAAGCAGGGGAAAATAATAGATGAAAAGTAAGGAAGGTTATTCTTTTTCTTCAATGTAATTTTGTCCCTGCTTTTCAGAACATTCTTCCTACCTTCCATTTCTTCCCTAGTGAAAACCCAAAGTGACACATGTACCAAAATATTTTGGGAATGTACAATATGGTAGAAGAAAGAGAGAACCATATTTCCTTCTCCCCAACCTAAGAAAGCATAATAACATAGCCCATGTATCATTATGTAACTTTTTCACATATTGTAAGAAGTCATTCACATTATGACTTTTCATGTGAATATTTAAAGTGCCAACATTTCCAGTACTATCTGATGCATTATGTAAGATCATGGTTCTAATTTAATATCCTTCCATTTTTGTCAACAGCTCATCTAAGTACTGACAGCTCAAACAGGCAGCATATGCTCTTTACTCATTCTTGCCCCAAATAATTATTTGAGCAAACAATTATTAGTTGCTAATTTACCATTTGTCAAAAGATATTTTTATTCATTCATTTTACTATCAAATCCCTTGTTTGGGGCTCAAACTGAGATACTGAAACATGGGATAAGTACCCTTTGGATTCACAAAGTTAAATCTCCATCTTTCTCCCTCCCTTTTTCACAGTCCTCTAGCTCTGCCAGACACTTTTTATCTCCTCCTATTGTATTCTATTGCATCCCTGTTCAACTATAAAAACTCTTCTGCACCTTCAAACTTTTCTAGAAGCATTTTTTGGTTATAATAACATAGTCGACACCTGGCTTTCCCCTGATGATATCTTCAACCTTGAAATCTACTATAACAGAATAATTCTCCTTAATCTCTCCAACTCAAAAGAAAGAGGGTTAAGCCTTAACTTACTGCCCACCACCCTTCAGTTGTCCTCATGCAAACTTCCCTTTCTGCCTTCCATGCTTTATGCAATCTGCTTCTGATACGTGTGCAGTTAACATCAGCCTATGTTGACAGGGACGTGCCAATGCAAACAGCCCCTAGTCATCAAAGCTGAAAAATTTGAGCAAGAAAATAAAGATTACTATTAAATTATAACCTAAAATATATGATATATGTTCATGAGTCCATACTGATACAAATAAATTACTAAATGAATTACAGTTGACCCTTGAACAATATGGGTTTGAACTGCGTGGGTCTACTTACATGTGGATTTTTCTTTGATAAATACAGTACAGTACTGCAAATGTACTTTTTCTTAATAATATTTTCTTTTCTCTAGCTTATTTTACTGTAAAAAATACAGTATATAATATACATAATGTACAAAACATGTCTTACTCAACTATTTAGGTTATCAGTCAATAGTAGGCTATTAGTATTTAAGTGTCTGAGGATTCAAAAGGAATCATGGATCTTCAATTGTGTACCTCTAACCCCCACATTGTTTCAGGGTCAACTATAATAAATGGAGAAGAATAAATAAATCTCGCATGTAGAGTATAATCCCAAATAATTTATGTAGACACTCTACCTTCAAGAAGGGGGAGAATAATGATCCACTCCTTAAGTGTGGTTTGAGCATGGTAACTTCCTTCCAGAGTATGTGGTGGGGGAAGGGGCAGGGGTCATAGATCATAGGATAGAAACTTTACAGTGGAGAGACCTGATAAAAATTACCTTAACCAGGTGATCAAGATTCACATTAACAGTGGGAAGCAGTGGACCTTTGATATGCTATGTTGAAACCAGCACTTTACCTTTGCAATCTTCCTTCCAAAAACCCATAATCTTAGTCTAATCATGAGAAAAACATCAGACAAATTCCAATAGATGTGCATCCTACAAAATACCTAATCAGTATTCCTCAAAATAATCCAGGTCATTAAAAACAAGGAAAGTCCAAGAAAATGTCATAACTGAAAAGGGTCTATGAACACATGACAACTAAATGTATGGCATCCTGGATGGGACTTTGGAACAGAAAAAGGACATTAGGTAAACTCCAATAAAAAATTCTAGAATCTGCTGGGAAGATGGCAAAGTAGGAGGACCCTAAGCTCACTTTGTCCCACAAATATAACTAGAGGACACTCATATCAGCTTAAATAATCCCCCAAATAACCTGGAAACTGGCAGAACAAACTCCACAACTAAAGGGAGAGAAGAGGCATCACCAAAGAAAGTAATAAGGAGGTTGTCTAGGTGGTTCAGTTGGTTAGGCATCTTGATTTCAGCTCAGGTCTTTATCTCAGGTCATGAGTTCAAGCCCTGTGTTGGGCTCTGCACTTTGCATGGAGCCTGCTTAAATTAAAAAAACAAAAATAAAAACTAAAAACATTAAAAAGAAGGTAGGAAGGATAAAGACGTGGTCTGGGAGCAAAATGGGCCAGGGCCATCAGCAGAGTGTAGGGAGACTTGGCATGGAAAAAAAAAGAGACTTTCACACACTGGAGAATGAGGAGCACAAACGAGGAGGATGAATCCCCATAACATTTGCCTTTGAAATCGAGAGGGGCCACATTTTGTGAGTTCTTACAACCAGCAGGACTTAAAGCCCAGAATTTTAAAAATCAGAGGGCTGTGGACACCTGGCTGGCTCAGTCAGTAGAATATGCAAATCTTGATCTTGGGACTGTGAGTTCTATCCCCATGTTGGGAATAGAGCCTACTTAAAAAAAAATTGGGGGGCTCAACTCTGAGCAAGCCTAAAAAGCTTTAGGAAGTGGAGTCCCCACCCATAAAGAGCACCACAAACAAGCTGGGCAGATACAGCGTAGAACCAGCAGTTTGAAACATGCCTGGGGAAGATGGGAGGGAGAGTGATTTGTTCAGCTCAGGGCATGGCTCAGAGAGACAGGCATCACAAGGAGACCCCTCCTGGAACAAAGGAGCTGACAGGCACCTTTCCCTCCCCTACCTCCTCATCACCTGCCTCACCCCCACTCCCCCACCATGCTTCTGTGGATCCGCCCTTCCCATGCTTGCCTCAGGGCCACTGGTATGGGCCCATAACACCACATATCCCAGCCCAGGTGTCTTGCAGGACAGCGGTTCCAGCAGCCACAGGGGCAGGTCTCATTTCACAAGCAGACCACCACACATCTTGTTAAAAAGCACTCCACCTCTGCTGGCAACCAAACACTGCCCACAATAAACAAAGAGAGCCTCAGCAGACAGCTAGACTGAAGGAAAAAGAGGCCAAGAATCAACAAAGAACACATGCAATATATATAGTAGACATTCCCTGAGGCACCAGGCCCTGGGGAACAGGAGACACTGCACTGCAGGACACTGTAGTGATGTGGGAAACAAAGGCCGAAGAAAAATTATTAAATTTCCTTACTACCTACAGCCCATTGATAAGGCCTTGGAACAGACAGAGTGACATTCTCTAGGACTCAACTGCCTTGATGTTAGTATTTTGCTAAGGCCAATAGGTAGTCTTAGCCCAAACCCCAGGATCCTGTAAGTTTACTTTAACATATAAAAATTCCTTTGGAAACTTCCTTTATGTCTACCCACCCCTGCAAGGTACATGTGGGCAATCATTCCCCCAGTATATGACCCACTGATATACATCTGAAGGGTCTCATGACTCAGGTTTAATTAGACAGAAATAAATGTCACATTCCCAACAACAGCTAGCCCACTTAAGGCCCTGGAAACCTTGGTTCCAAAATTCCTTAGAGACTTACACTATCCCTAACTCCCTCCCAACTTGAAAGTATATAATGGATCACTCCTCATGATCCCAGTGCAGCTCTTTCTGCCACGGGTCCTGTCTCTATGCTTTAGTAAAACCACACTTTTGCACCAAAGACACCTCAAGAATTCTTTCTTGACTGTTGTCTTCAAACCCTAATGCCTTTCCTACATTATGTAGGACCTTTTCTTCATAAGGCTATTACTAAGAGCAAGAGAAAAAACTGACTTCCCTAACACATAGAAACAGACACAGAAAGTCAGACAAAATGATGAGACAGAGAAATATCTTTCAAATGAAAGAACAGGGCAAGGGAGAAAAAGATGTAAGTAATATGCCCAATAGAGAATTTGAAGTAATGATCATTGCAGCACCTGGATGGCTCACTTGGTTAAGCTTCTGCTTTTGGCTCAGGTCATGATCTCAGGGTCTGGGATCAAGACCTGCATAGGGGGGCACCTGGGTTGCTCAGTGGGTTAAGCCTCTACCTCCGGCTCAGGTCATGATCTCAGGGTCCTGGGATCGAGTCCCGCATCCGGCTCTCTGCTCAGCAGGGAGCCTGCTTCCTCCTCTCTCTCTGCCTGCCTCTTCTGCCTACTTGTGATCTCTCTCTGTCAAATAAATTTAAAAAAAAAAAGACCTGCATAGGGCTCCCTTCTCAGCAGGAGCCTACTTCTCCCTCTGCCGCTCCCTTTGCTTGTGCACTTTCACTCTTTCTCTCTGTGTCAAATAAATAAATAAAATATTTTTAAAAATAAAATAAAATAATGAGCATAAAGATGCTCACTGGACTTGAGAAAAGAGCGGAGGACAACAGTGAGACTCTAAACAGAGTGATAAAAAACTAAGCAGAGATCAAGAACACAATACATGAAATTAAAAATATACCTGATGGAATAAATAGCAGACTAGATGAAGCAGAGGAATGAATTAATGACCCAGAAGACAGAGTAATAGAAACTAACCAAGCTGAGCAAAGGAGGGGAAAGAAAGAAAATTACACAAATTGAGAATCAGGGATTCCCTTGAGCGTAATACCATTTACATTATAGGGATTGCAGAAGAAGAAGAGAGAGAAAAGGTGCAGAAAATTTATTAGAAGAAATAATAGTTACAAACTTCCCTACTCTGGAGAAGGAAACAGATATCCAGATTCAGGAGGCACAAAGATTCCCTGCCGTCCCCAAATCTCAACCCACGGAAGTCCACACCAAGATACATATTAATTAAAATGGCAAACGTAATGATAAAGAAAAGAAGACAGTTACATACAAGGGAAACCCCATAAGGCTATCAGCAATATTTTTTAGCAGAAACTTTGCAGTCCAGAAGAGAGTGGCAGGATATATTCAAAGTGCTGAAAGGGAAAAATCTGCAGCCAAGAATAGTCTATCCAGCAAGGCTATCATTCAGAATAGGAGACATAAAGAGTTACTCAGACAAACAAAAACTAAAGAATTTTATGACCACTAACCCAGTCCTACAAGAAATATTAAAGGGGACTCTTTGAGAGGAAAGCAAAAAGTGTAAGTAAGAGTATGAAAAGTAAAAAAAAAGGCAATAAAAATAATTATTTCTATAAAGATTAGTAAAGGGATTCATAAAATATAAGGATGTAAAATATGAGAACATATACCTAAAACATGGGGGGAGAGGAGTAAAGATTGGGCTTAAGTTTAAGTGATGATCAACTTAATATAGATTGTAATATACAGAAGATGTTATATACAAAGCTAATGGTAACCACAAATAAAAACCAGTAATATATATGCAAAAAATATATATATATATATGCAAAAAATAAAAAGAAAGAAAATCCAAGTATATCACTGAAGAAAACCAACAAACCGTGAAAGAAAGCAAGAGAAGAAAGGATCAGAGAAAGTCTATAGAAACAACCATAAAACAAGTAACAAAATGGCAATAAATACGTATATATCAATAATTACTTTGGATTGAAAATAGACTAAATTCTCCAATCAAAATACATAAGATGATAAAGTAGATTAAAATCTAAGACCCATCTATATGCTGCATATAAGAGACTCATTTCAGGCCAAAAGACACCTGTACATGGAAAGTGAGGAAAAACATTAATCATGTAAATGGATGCCAAAAGAGAGCCAGGGTAGCAATACTTATATTGGACAAAATAGACTTTGAAACAAAGATTGTAATAAGAGACAAAAAAGGACAGTATATAATAATAATAAATAATAAAGGGGACAATCCAATAAGAGGATAAAGCAATTGTGAATATTTATTTTTCCCAATACAGGAACACCTAAATACATAAAATAGTTAATGACAAACATTAAAAAATATTGGCAGTAATACAATAATAGTAGGGGACTTTAAAAAAAATAATAGGGGACTTTAACACATTCATGTTGATAGACAGATCACCCATACAGAAAATCAACAAGGAAACACCAGATATGCTGGACCAGATAGATTTTACAAACATATTCAGAACATTCCATCCTAAAACAGCAGAATACATATTCTTTTGAAATGCACACAGAACATTCTCCAGAATAGATCTTCTATTAAGCCACAATACAAGTTTCAACAAATACAAAAAAATCAAAGTCATACCATGTATCTTTTCTGACCACAATGCTATGAAACTAGAAATCAACCACAAGAAAAAATCTGGAAAGGGCCCAAATACATGGAGATTAAATAACATGCCACTAAACAATGAATTAGTCAACCAAAAAATAAAAGAGGAAATAAAAAATTACATGGAAACAAATGAAAATGAAAACACAATGGTTGGAGGTGCCTGGGTGGCTCAGTCCTTGAGCGTCTGGCTTCAGCTCAGGTCATGATCCCAGCGTCCTGGGATTGAGCCCCGAGTCAGACTCCCTGCTCAGTGGGAAGCCTGCTTCTCCCTATCCAACCCCCATCCCCACTTGTATTCTCTCTCTTGCTGTCTCTCCCTCTCTGTCAAATAAATAAATAAAATCTCTAAAAAGAAAAGAAAACACAATGGTCCAAAATCTTTGGGATACAGCAAAAGTGGTTCTAAGAAAGTAGCTTATAGCAATACAAGCCTACCTTAAGAAGCAAGAAAAATCTCAAATGAACAACCTAACTTTCTACCTAAAGAATCTAGAAAAAAGAACAAATGAAATCCAATCAATAAAATCCAGCAAAAGGAAGGAAATAATAAACATTCAAGCAGAAATAAATGATGTAGAAACTAAAAAAACAACAGAAGAGATTAATGAAAGCAAGAACTGGTCCTTTGAAAAGATCAACGAAGTTGACAAACCTCTAGCAAGACTCATCAAAAATAAAAAACAAAAACAAAAGAAACAGAGAGGACCCAAATAAGGAAAATCACTAATGGGAGAGAAGAAAAAACCACCACCACCACAAAATATTATGAAAACCCATATGCCAACGAACTGGACAACTTCAAAGAAATGGATAAATTTCTAGAAACATATAACCTACCAAAACTAAAGTGGAAGAAATAGAAATTTTGAACAGATCAATTACCAGCAGTGAAACTGAAATTGTAACCAAAAACTTCCAACAAACAAAATCCAGGACCAGACAGCTTCCCAGGTGAATTCTACCAAACATTTAAGGAAGAAAATAGAAATGGAAAATAGAAATGGAAGGAAAACTCCCAAATTCATTCTATGAGTCCAGTATCACCTTCATACCAAAACCAGATAAAGATATCACAAAAAAGGAGAACTACAGGTCGTTAACTCCGATAAGCATAAATGCAAAAATCCTCAACAAAATACTAGCAAACCAAATCCAAAAATACATTTTAAAAAATCATTCACCAAGATCAATTGGTATCTATTCCTGGGTTGCAAGGGTGTTTCGATATTTGCAAATCCATTAACATGATACACTACATCAATAAAAGATAGGATAAGAACACTTTGATAAACACAGAATAAGCATTTGACAAAGTACAACATCCATTCTTGATAAAAACCTTCAACAAAGTAGGTTTAGGGGAACCATACCCCAATATAATAAACCCATATATGAAAACCCACAGCTAATATCATCCTTAGTGGGGGAAAACTGAGAGCTTTTCCTCTAGTCAGGGAAAGACAAGGATGTCCACTCTTAACACTTTTATTCAACGTAGGACTGGAAGTCCTAGCCACAGCAATCAGACAACAAAAAGAAATAAAAGGCATCCAAATTGGTAAGCAAGAGGCAAAACTTTCACTCTACACGAATGACATAATTCTATATATAGAAAACCTGGAAAATTCACGAAAAAGCTGCTAGAACTGGTACACAAATTTCGTAAAGTTGCAGGATAAAAAAATCAACATATAGAAATCTGTTGCATTTCTATACACCAATAGTGAAACAGGAGAGAGAGAAATTAAGAAAACAATCCCATCTATAATTATAGGAAAAACAATAAAATATCTAGGAATAAACTTAACCAAAGAGGTGAAATACCTGTGCTCTGAAAACTATAAAACACTGATGAAAGACATTCACAAAGAAATGGAAAGACATTCCATGTTCGTCCATTGGAAGAACAA
This sequence comes from Ailurus styani, assembly GCA_002007465.1. Taxonomy (NCBI): domain Eukaryota; kingdom Metazoa; phylum Chordata; class Mammalia; order Carnivora; family Ailuridae; genus Ailurus; species Ailurus styani. The sequence continues at coordinate 228,292 of LNAC01000478.1, forward strand.
ATACTGTGAAAATGTCTATACTGCCCAAAGCAATCTACAGATTTAATGCAATCCCTATCAAAATACGAACAGCATTTTTCACAGAACTAAAACAAAAAATCCTAAAATTTGTGTGGAAACACAAAAGACCACAAAGAGCCAAACAATCTTGAAAAAGAAAAACAAAACTAGAGGTATCACAATTCCAGTCACCAAGTTCTATTACAAAGCTATAGTCATCAAAACAGCCTGGTATGGGCATAAAAATAGACACACAGATCAACAGAACAGAACAGAAAACCCAGAAATAAGCCCAGAGTTATATGGTCAATTAATCTTCAACAAAGGAGGAAAGAACATCCAATGGGAAAAAGACAGTGTCTTCAACAAATGGTGTTGGGAAAACTGGACAGCCACATGCAAAAGAATGAAACTGGACCACTTTCTTTCACCATACACAAAAATAAGCTCAAAGGAGATGAAAGACCTAACTGTGAGACCTGAAACCATCAAAATCCTAGAAGACAGCACAGGCAGTAACGTCTCAGACATCAGCCAAAGCAACATTTTTCTAGGTATGTCTCCTCAGGCAAGGGAATAAAAGCAAAAATCAACTATTAGGACTACATCAAAACACAAATCTCTGCACAGTGAAGGAAACAATCAACACAACTAAAAGGAAACCTACTGAATGGGAGAAGATATTTGCAAATGATATATCCTATAAAGGGTTAGTATCCAAAATACATAAAGAACTGATACAACTCCACACCCAAAAAACAAATAATCCAGTCAAGAAATGGGAAGAAGACATGAACACACATTTCTCCAAAGAAGACAAACAGATGGTCAACAGATACATCAAAAGACGTTCATCATCACTTACCATCAGGGAAATGCAACTCAAAACGCCAAGGAGTTATCATCTCACAGCTGTCAGAATGGCTAAAATCAACAACACAAGAGACAACAGGTGTTGGTGAGGATGTGGAGTAAAAGGAACCCGGATGCACTCTTGATGGGAAAGCAAACTGGTGCAGCCATGGTGGTTTCTTTAAAAAATAAAAATGGAACTATTCTATGATCTAATAATCACACTATTGGGTATTTACCCAACAAATACAAAGACACTAATTCAAAGGGATAGATGCACCCCTCTGTTTAATGCAGCATCATTTATAATAGCCAAACTATGGAAGCAGCCTAAGTGTCCATCACAAGATGAATGGATAAAGGTGTGGTATATGTATATATACAATGGAATATTATTCAGTCATAAGAAAAAGAATAAAATCTTGCCATTTGCAAGAACATGGATGGAGCTAGAGTGTATAACAGTAAGTGAAATAAGTCAGTCAGAGAAAGATAAATACCATATGATTTCATTCATATGTGGAATTTAAGAAACAAATGAACAAAGGAAAAGAAAAAGGAAAGAGAAACAAAACAAGAAACAGACTTTTAATTATAGGGAACATATAACCATCTGTTAACCAACTATTAACCTGCCTCCCCTTTACCAGAGGGGAGGGAGGTGGGGGGATGGGTGAAATAGGAGATGGTGATTAAAGAATGTACTTATCGTGATGAAATAAAATAGGATAAAATGAGAAAAAAGAAATCTACCGGGCACCTGGGTGGCTCGGTGGGTTAAAGCCTCTGTCTTCGGCTCAGGTCATGATCTCGGGGTCCTGGGATTGAGCCCCGCATCGGGCTCCCTGCTCAGCGGGAAGCCTGCTTCTCCCTCTCCCACTTCCCCTGCTTGTATCCCCTCTCTTGCTGTGTCTCTCTCTGTCAAATAAATAAATAAAATCTTTAAAAAAATTTTTTATATACCATATTAATATCAGATGTTATTAACAAGTGATACTGGGTCTGGGACATATGGTGACTCTGTATCATCTTTATTTTTCTATAAATTTACAACTGTTCTAAAATATAAAGACTATTTTCAAAAATACAGTTTTTGGCTACATGTAGGGTTGATCTCTAAGTCTGTGTCCTTCCTTCCTCTCTGTCTACCAGTTAAAAGTCCAACTTTCTTGGCTTAGTATCCAAGGTCCTAGCAGATTGCAAAATACTGTCCCCTGGTACTTTACAATTCATCCTATCAAGAGGTGAAGTCTTTTCCTCTAACTCATATATGGGCTCAGTTAGTGACTTACTAATGTGAAACAAATGGAGGCTTAGAAAGTGCTTGAGCTGGCGCCTGGGTGGCTCAGTGGGTTAAAGCCTCTGCCTTCAGCTCAGGTCATGATGTCAGGGTCCTGGGATCAAGGCCTGCATCAGGCTTCCTGTTCAGCGGGGAGCCTACTTCCTCCTGCCTCTCTGCTTACTTGTAATCTCTCACTCTCTGTCAAATAAAAAAATAAAAAAAATAAAGTGCTTGAGCATTGGGTCTTACCTTCTTTGCTGATCTTGGAACACAGCTGCTAGATGAAAAAGCCCAAGGCAGACAGCTCATTTGACAACATGAAGAACTGAGCCACACCAGCCATCAACCTAGACGTGTGAATGAGCCCATCCAAACCCAGCTGATCTTCCAGCTGACTTTAGCTGCATGAGTAAACCTGAGGAAAACAACTGAAAATAACCAACTGCTGCCAGCCCCAATTGCGGACCCATGTAGTAGTGAGTAAATAATTGCTTTAAACACATTAAAAGTTTGTTTTTGTTTGTTTGTTTGTTTTTGGCGGGGGGTGGAAGGTGGTGTTCTTACATGACACAGCAGCAGCAAAGATGAACTGATGCATGCCTCCATTAACTTAACCCAGCCAAGTCACATTGCCAGCTTCGCTTTCCAGAATTCCCCTATGCACCACCCGAACTGCACGTGTTTTTATTCCTTAGAAATTCTTTGCACTTTCCTGAATATTTCCTCACGAAATTTTCTTCCACCTGAAGTGCCTTGACTCTCATATCTCTACCTAAAGAAACATCACTCATATTCCCCTTGTACAGAAAGTTTCATACATAAATATAAAGAGGAAGAGAAAATTTGGTTCACCCAAGTTCCTCTCAGTATTCCTAAGAAAGGCCTTGGTGAGAAAGGAGGGAGTTTGAAGGGCATTGCATGGGGTAGAATGTAGACTCAGCTGCAGAAACAGAAATCCAAGATATAAGTGGATTAAAAGGAAGACAGGGGTGACTGGGTGGCTCAGTAGGTTAAGGGTTTGCCTTGGGCTCAGGTCACGTTCTCGGGGTCCTGTCATGAAGCCCTGCATTGGGCTCCCTGCAAGCGGAGAGTCTGCTTCTCCCTCTTGCTCTGTCACTCCCCCCTGCTCATGCTCTCTTTCTCTCTCTTAAATAAATAAATAAATATAAAAAGATAAACGTTTACCTCTCTTTCAGGGCATAGTCAGTTAAGGACAGGCATCGTGTCAATACATCCAGTTGCTCTACTATTCCTGACACTCTTATCTGCATACTTCAAGATGACACTTACCACCACATCCACATCCCAGTCAGAAGGAAGAGGGAAAGTGAAAAGGAAGGCAGACTCGTTCCTTTTGGGAGGAAAAACCCAGATGGTGTATACTTCATTCAGTTCTTGCTTACATCACATCGTCATACAATTATAGCTGGCTGCATGGAAAGCTAGGAGATGTATTATTATCTTGACACTCAAATATACTACTAATACTATGGATGAGGGAAGAACAAATATGGGGATCAGTAGTAGCCTCTATGCCAAGTTAGATCATGCATCTTAGCTTGCTAAATTGCTATGTATAAGGCAAGAAGAGAAATTAGCTTTGTTCCTAAAAGGTAGAAAAGAATAGAAGAGGAGAGAGAGAAGCCAGAGAAATGGTGGAAGACTATGACTCCTCCCTGAAACTTTTAACACTCCCACAAAGCCTCTAAATTCTTGGAAAGAGAAACCCTGTGATAACTGGTGAATAGATTTGTTTCTTCAAGGTAAAATAGAGTGTACACCTGGATGCAAAAATTAGAGGAAGAGGGAACCATGTAAAACTCTGAGAACTTGCAGGAGAATATGGAAAGGTCTGAACCTAAGTGGACTTTGGAAATGCAGCAACCTCACACTGATTTCACAAGACGGGAGATAGGAGGCCCCAACATGTGAATACCCTGCCACAGCTCCTTTTAAATTCCACAACTTTCAAACAAACAGGGGTGCTAAGAGCAGGATCAAGCATAGTTGAAAAAAAAAAACAGCCAAAAAGAAATCAGTATAGAATTCCTAATTATGGTACTTAAAGCAACTATAAAGTTAGCAATTTGAGAGCACTTTAGTTAGACTTAACATAGTGTTGAGTTTTAGCTCCTGGAAATAAAAAAGATGAATCACTTTCTTAACTGAAAAGTAGGCTAAATGTAACCATTACAGATTTTAAGAATTTCACCTAAATTTTTTTCAACCACGTTCTGTGTATGGACACTAACACAGCGTGAAGGATGGACTGACCCATTTCCATCTTTCCAAATGGACTCCATAATATTATTGGAAATGATCCAGCAGATGGACAAACTGAGCATTTCTGACAGACTGCAACATGACTAATTACAAAACAATTCACTCTGAAGAGGCCTCATCACCATTAGAAGCTGTCAGGGAGTAAGTTTATTTAGAACCAAATAAACATAAACCAACAGTCATCAGGAAGCCCTATGTGAGAATCTAGGTGTCATTTTTCACAGAAAGTGATCTTTCAGATGTTAACCACGTACAATACAAGAAGGCCTTTCTAGAAGACATTCCTGTGGAACAATATAGTCCTGTCCTTCCTATGTAAGCTTGTGGGGAATGTCATCAAAGACATGACCACCAATTGACCCATGGGAAGACCCCGGCACTTGGAGGCTCCTCAATCCCTCTCCCATCCTTACAATGCGGGTTTTGCATGCCTTTCAGCTCCCAGAGGCTGTCCTTGAAGACGGAAGCCTGAGATCGGGATGTGGTGGAGAAAACACCTACACAGCATATGTAACTGAGCACAGGTTGCCTCTTTCTTAACTTTTAAGATTTGGAGGGTGGGTACAGGGATTCATTCACCTTGCTGCTGCCCAAGACAAGCCTCATATATAAGTTCCCTTTGTTTATTAAAACTGCCACCTACCAACCTGGAGTAGTCTGCCTCTTTCCTTGGTCTCTCCCTTTCCTCCTCCTATAGGGTCTGATTTCAGATCACACCTGGGAAGCTCCTTAGAGAGTTTTGAACCAATAAAACTGTATGAAAACAGAAGGTGAAAATGTCTGATCAGCTGGAAATGCAGAACATGATTCTGTCCTATTTGAGGTTGTGGTGAGTATTTTAGTTTTCTGCCCAGATCTTTAGGTTATCTCTATGTTCCTAATTACCATCTCTCCAGTGTTGTAAAGGACTCAGGTGGATACATCTCTTCCTACTTTTTGGGACCCAGAAGTATCTCTGTAGTTTTTGGAATGTGCTCTGCTGAGTTGCTTCTCTCCTAAAAATGCTGATAATTTCCAGGTACATATTTCCTTCAATTGCCACTTTCTATGGTAGAATGTTGTAAATTAGAATTCCAGTTCTGGGTGTGAATTCTGTATCTCCCAAATTCCAAAATCGATCATTCATAAATAGAGAACTATAACAGGTATACATACTTTGTGCAAACTTTTATTATTTATGTAAAATCAAATAGCACTTAACACAAATACTATATGTCAAGTATTCTTTAGTATAATAATAATTTTGAGCAATTAATGGGCTGCTGTTTCTTCCTGAACTTTCTCATACTTGTCATCCTTCATAAAGGCAACTCTGATAGTTTTCTCTACATTGCCTCGGAAGAGGAACATACATACAGACCAGAGCAAAGAAGTAAGTTAAACTTCTGAATGGACTTTTATAAATTTATATGAGACAATACTGAGACCCAGAGTCTTATCTTTAAGAGCCAAGAACTATGGAGGAAAAAAAAAAGGTTTGGGGGATTCTAAAAACTTTCATTTAAAAACTAATAGAAGAGCCTAGACTATCTAGATCAGAGTTTACATCATGAACCAGAGCATGGGAAGAATGTTGTTGATATAAGAGCTGTTTTCCCAACCAAAAGGAAATGAAATTTTTGACAAGAGAACAAGCAGTAGTAGGGGAGAAGGAACCCCATATGCTACTCCCTTCTTGGAGTCAAAATTTTAGGTCAGAGGATGAGAAAGAAGTAGAAACCCCAGATAAATTTGTGGGGATCCCAGAAAAGAATGGAGTAGCTTCTGGCATTCTAGGGTTTAGTCCAAAATACTCCTTGTTCTGATTAGCTAGTACTGAAAAAATAATTTACTCCAAATCACAGTGGCTTGAAACAACAATAATCATTATATTATTGCTTATAGTTTCTATGGATGAAGACTTGGGGAAAGGCTGGTGTAAACAGTTCTAGCTTGCAGGTCTCTCATGCTTTTAAGTCAGATAATCGCTGGAGCTATAACAATGGATGGAAGGTATCCACAAATCCCTTCAAAAGGTAGAGCCCGATCCCTACCCCCTTGAGTATGGGCTGGCCTGAGTGACTCATTTCCAGTGAATAGAATAAAATAGAAGTGACAATGTGTAACTCCTGAAACTAGGTCATAAAAGGCATTGAAGCTTCCTCCTTGCTTCACCCTTAGATCTCTTGCTTTCAGGGAGGCCAACTACCATGTGCTTGAGGACAACTGAGCAGCCCTAGGGAAAGGCCTGCATGGTAGGAATTGAGTTCTCCAGCCAATAGTCAAGGATGGAGCCTCTCATCACAGTTATGTGAGTGAGCAATCTTGGGACTAGATGACTGAAGCCCCATGACGTCTTGCTTGATTGCAACCTCATGAGAGTCCCTAAGGAAATCACCCAGCTAAGCCACTCCTGAATACCTGACCCACAGTAACTAAGAGGTAATAAATGCTTGCTGTTTTAAGCCACTACATTTTGGGATAATTTGTTATGCAGCAATAGATACCTTTTGGAGAAGAGGTTGGAGCAGCAAGAGGCTCTCCAGTCATACTTATCTATTTACACGGGGCCTCTTCATGTGGTTTTTCTGAATGGGCTAGTTTGTGCTTCCTCACAGTATGGCAGCTAGACTGCTTATATGGTGGCTGCTTATATGATGGCTAATAGGCTTTGGATGATCTATCTTCAGAAGTCACATAGCACCGCTTTCTGCACACTCTGTTGGTTAAAACAGCCACAGAAGTTGTGCCATTTCAATGGGAGGAGTCCCTCCTCTTGATGGGAAGAGTGTCAAAGCTGTATTGTATGAAGAGCATGTTGGATGAGAAATATTGTTACAGTCGTCTTTGGAAAATACAATCTTCCCCATTTCAGTCAAGTGCCACATCCAACAGGGCATGTGGATAGTAGATTAGTAGAGTTATAAATGTAGGAGTCATCAGTGTATAGAGAGCAGTTGAAGCCACTGGCGTGAATGAAATCACTTAGGAAGACAGATTAGACAGAGAAGAGATATGGGCATAGGAGGTCACCATGAAGAACTCTAAAATTTAAAAGTTAGGCCAGCCAAGAAGTGTTTAGAGAGACAGAAGGAATTCCAGAGTGATTTAAAAGTACCAGCCATTGCATGCTGCCTAAAACCATTTAAGATAAAATATAATAAAATTTAAACCTTCCTAAACAAATAAAAAAACAAATAACTAGAAAATGAAAAAATATATGCATAGCAGATTCATGCCTACAGCATAAGGAGTGTCCTAATAAGTTTTTAATTCTTTGTTATTATTATTCTTGCCATTCAAGGAAATCTGTATTTATTATGCCCAATAGTATCATTATCGCTTCAAGCATAACCTCTCTACATGGTGCTAGGCTAAATATTAGGGATCTAGTGTTGATACAATAAAAGATTGTGTTCTCCATGCCTGGAAAAAAAACACAGTGTACTAGATCTCAAAAAAAAAAAAGTATTCAAAGAAGGAAGAAGTAGTCACTTCAGGAGTAAAGGCTGCTGAAAAATTAAGTTAAGTGATAACAGAATATTATTCATTGGATTTAGCAACATGAAGGCCATCAATAATCCTCAGTGGCATGTCGGAGGCAGAAACCAGACTACAATGGTTAAAAAAAATAAAGGAGGGGGCACCTGGGTGGCTCAGTGGGTTAAAGCCTCTGCTTTCGGCTCAGGTCATGATCTCAGCGTCCTGGGATCGAGGCCCGCATCGGGCTCTCTGCTCAGCAGGGAGTCTGCTTCCTCCTCTCCCTGTCTCTCTGCCTGCCTCTCTGCGTACTTGTAATTTCTCTCTCTCTGTGTCAAATAAATAAATAAAATCTTTTTAAAAAATTAAAAATATATAAAGGAGGAATAAGCACAGTCCTGGGAGGGAGACAGATCAAAACCACGGAAAAAAAAAAAGAGAGAGAGAGAGAGAGAGAGACTAGCTTTGAATGAGAGACTGAACATCTCTAGAACCATAGAGAAGGAGGTAAGATGAACACAGATGACCATATAAGTGGAGGCAGCCCACTGAGGGAGTTCATACTTAAAAGACTCCATAAAGGTCAATTGTTGAGAAAGAGGTGGAATAAATGGCTATCAGGGTCTGAAGAGCTCTCTGAAGGCTTGTTACTGAAGAAATGACACATTCCTTGCAAAACTGTAGAGTACAATCTATGTCTTTAAATTTTTCATTAGGACTAAGTTTTACCTTTTATTTGCTTAAACAATGATAAAAAGAAGTAAAATCAACCATTTTTGCTTTCTATTTAGTTCTTTTTTAAAATAAAATACCCAATAATACTATATGTTATTACCAAGTCAATATGAAAATGGTAGGAAAACCCTGGTCATTTGTTGCATCCTACCAACAGATAAAAGCCACTTATCCTAAGGAAATCTAATTTTTAGAATTTTCATCCAACTGATTACTTTCTCAAAATGTAGTTGCAGTGAAGAGAGAGGTAGGAAAGGCCTAAAAGCAAAGGCTTCAGATTCATTTTTCTTTTTAGCCACTACAAGAGACAGATTGCTTATAAAGTACTACATTTACTATGACCTTTTCAAATAACATAGTTATTTATAACATTATGTATGAGATATTGTTGTATCATATATTTTTCCTGCAATTGGTCTACAATGGCAAAGCAGCATGGGTTCCTTCTCAGAGGAGATTCTTGTGAAAATTTATTACAGGCTCAAGATCAAGAGTGTTCTCTCTCAATAACGATTTCATGGCAGATGGCTCTTTGGCAAAGGAAAAGAAAGAAAAGACTGTAGCATCATGTGAAAATGGGCTCCTGTTCAACAAAAATAGAGCTTATCCAATTATAATGGAAATAGAGAAAGGAGTTTCACCTTCAAAGAATGGCTGTGACATCCTTAGGTCTTACTATACCAGGTTGAACTAACACAAACCAAAGTTCTGTATAAATGTAAATTTATGGTAAAAAATATATACAGTGGAAAAAGACATTAGTGATACTGTGACTGCGGGAGCCACATATCTTCCTTACTCTAGGTTTGCGGGTATCAGTATAATACCGCTGCAATGGCTTCAATTCTAAAACAGGATGATATGTAATAATATTGTTCACCAGTCCGAACAGATGGCCCACAGAGCTCTGCTTTCCTAATCCTGTTACTCCCAATCTCATTAAATTAAAAATTATATATTACATGTTTTTACCAGGTCTGCCCACTTAAGATGCAGTCATTATAACAAAGGTATTATGCTCTGGAATTTAATTTGATATGGCTATATTTAATCCATTGTAGATGTTCTTAAACTGAATAGGTATTAAGAGGCTAGGTTGGTATTTCAGGTCATTGTTTTTGGAGGAATTGCTTCTTTAATAAACTGTGTTTTCTGTTGAGTTTGGATTTTAAGTCTAACTATTTCAGGCCAGGACAGACTTTCAGCTTGCATGCATTTATATACATCTATTGTACTCATGTTAAAAAGCATCCAGTGAAGCTCAGTAACAGGGGTTTCCTCAAATAAGTGGCTATATCTACAGTGCGTCAAGCACTTTGCCCAGAAAAATGAAGACAGGTCTGTTTCCAAGGAATTTCAGAGAAACAAAAGACTCAAAACAATGCAATTTATAATATTCCTTTCCATATCTATCACCAATAGACTGACATTTTGGAAGGCAAAGAGTACTTTTTTATATCCCAATCCTCTTCACTGAGATACAACTGTCACCCTAATAAACCCTACTCACTAGTCAAATAACACAGTTCTCTCCTGTTTTTCTTTTTTTGTTGTTGTTATGATGGGCAAGACAAATAACAATACCAGACATTCTGGAGCACCTACTATTTGCCAGATATTGTTCAAAGTGCTTCAACTAGAATAAATATTGTGAAAATGTCTATATTGCCCAAAGCAATCTACAGATTTAATGCAATCCCTATCAAAATACGAACAGCATTTTTCACAGAACTAAAACAAAAAATCCTAAAATTTGTGTGGAAACACAAAAGACCACAAAGAGCCAAACAATCTTGAAAAAGAAAAACAAAACTGGAGGTATCACAATTCCAGTCACCAAGTTCTATTACAAAGCTATAGTCATCAAAACAGCCTGGTATGGGCATAAAAATAGACACACAGATCAACAGAACAGAACAGAAAACCCAGAAATAAGCCCAGAGTTATATGGTCAATTAATCTTCAACAAAGGAGGAAAGAACATCCAATGGGAAAAAGACAGTGTCTTCAACAAATGGTGTTGGGAAAACTGGACAGCCACATGCAAAAGAATGAAACTGGACCACTTTCTTTCACCATACACAAAAATAAGCTCAAAGGAGATGAAAGACCTAACTGTGAGACCTGAAACCATCAAAATCCTAGAAGACAGCACAGGCAGTAACGTCTCAGACATCAGCCAAAGCAACATTTTTCTAGGTATGTCTCCTCAGGCAAGGGAATAAAAGCAAAAATCAACTATTAGGACTACATCAAAACACAAATCTCTGCACAGTGAAGGAAACAATCAACACAACTAAAAGGAAACCTACTGAATGGGAGAAGATATTTGCAAATGATATATCCTATAAAGGGTTAGTATCCAAAATACATAAAGAACTGATACAACTCCACACCCAAAAAACAAATAATCCAGTCAAGAAATGGGAAGAAGACATGAACACACATTTCTCCAAAGAAGACAAACAGATGGTCAACAGATACATCAAAAGACGTTCATCATCACTTACCATCAGGGAAATGCAACTCAAAACGCCAAGGAGTTATCATCTCACAGCTGTCAGAATGGCTAAAAATCAACAACACAAGAGACAACAGGTGTTGGTGAGGATGTGGAGTAAAAGGAACCCGGATGCACTCTTGGTGGGAAAGCAAACTGGTGCAGCCGTGGTGGTTTCTTTAAAAAATAAAAATGGAACTATTCTATGATCTAATAATCACACTATTGGGTATTTATCCAACAAATACAAAGACACTAATTCAAAGGGATAGATGCACCCCTCTGTTTAATGCAGCATCATTTATAATAGCCAAACTATGGAAGCAGCCTAAGTGTCCATCAAAAGATGAATGGATAAAGAAGGTGTGGTATATATAAATATTATATATGTATATATAAATATTATATATATATATAATGGAATATTATTCAGCCATAAGAAAGAATGAAATCTTGCCATTTGCATTAACGTGGATGCAGCTAGAGAGTATAATGCTAAGTGAAACAAGTCAGTTAGAGAAAGACAAATACCATATGACTTCACTCATATGTGGAATTTAGGAAACAAAACAAGTGAGCAAAGGAAAAGAAAAAAGAGAGAAACAAACCAACAAACAGACTCTGAACTATAGAGAACAGATGGTGACCAAAAGGGAGTCTGGTTGGGGGATGGGTGAGATTGGTGAAGGGGATTATGAATACACTTATGAGCACTGAGTAATGTATAGAATTGTTGAATCACTATATTGTATGCCTGAAACTAATATAACACTGTATGTTAACTATACTGGAATTAAAAAACTTAACAACAATATTAAATACAGAGCTATATTATAATTTAAAAGAAAAACACAGTGCTTCGATGAAGCAAGACTAACGAGCATCGATCCACCTTTCCTAATATTTGCAATTCAGACTAATTTGATGATACCAAATGATTTGATTCATATTTTGTCTTAATCCCTCTTTAAGTTGTTAGTAACCAGCAAGTTTTATAGGTAGTTGCAACAATTCAGTAAATTGGTACTTTAACCAAGAGTTTTTTTACAAAGACACATTGAAAAAAAAATACTACAATTGTAAGCTCCTCCATTAGAAAACATATTCTTTGAGGGCAAGAACTTTATATCTCTTGATATCTACCATATTCCTTCTCCCTTAAATAGTGCTTGGGATGGTCTGCAGAACGAATTCAATGAATAAGTGTACCACAGATGTGCAAGCTCCTGAAAGCTAGAAAGGTTACACACATTCCTTATTTCCTTCTCATTTCTTTCACTGTGTATTCTGTGTAAGGGAATTAGAGGTACATTGAATAGGGGATAAATCAATGACAAGTCTTTAAATGACAGAAAACCTTTCACATTTGGATTTCAAAGCATATCTCTTTGGTTTTACTATTAATGAGGCTTATCATTGGTCTACCATAGTGTAACGCTAACAAATTCAAACCACATAATTCCCATCTACTGTTGAAGCTACTACTCTGGAAAGAAAAAAAAAAATCTTGCTAAACAACAGGGACATCTGCTGGTTAAAATGTAATGCTTCTACCCTTAAAATATTGCATCTAAATGAACAAGGAGATTTGGGCAATAAAGTAATTCCAAACCTTCTGTTAGACAAATCCTCACTTTCAGGGCATTCTGTTAAAAAAAAAAAAACCTCCTTAAACTACAGTAATAATAAAAGGTAGCATGTATTTTATTCCAGAGTTACTCAAGTAGTGATGTAATCTGAAAAAACAACCAAGCTATCTGTAGTCAGTAACTATTGGCCAAAGAAGAGAAATGGCTAGCTTCCGGATCTTCTGGCTTAAGACACCAATTATTTCTGAACTCAACAAACATTTAAGAGTCTACTAAGTTAAAATATTGTGCCATTTGTTGACAAACTGAAGCAATAAGATAAGGCAGAATTTGCAGATGGTCCAGCCACCTCTGGGCACGTGCTGACCTCCAATCTTAGAGGATGAGACTTAAAATGAATTAATGTTGCAAGAGAGACTGAGCCTACCCCTTACTAACACTGTGCTCTTTCCCTTTTGTAAACATTATAGAGGCCAGGTGCCTTCTACAAATACACTCTTTCCCATATTAACTCAACAAATGTTCTCCCACCTTTTACCCCCTACCATGGTGATTTCTTCTCATCTTTCCAGTCTCTCTTCAAATGTCTTCTCAGAATGTCCTACTCTGAGCACCCTATGGAAAGCTCACTTTCTGAGCATTCAATTTGTGTCTTCCTTAGAACTTGCAAAAATTGCCAATTATTTACTGGCTTATTGGTATATTATCCTTCTCTCTCCTATGACAGACAGTAAAGGAACAGGTCTTTGAATCTGGGTCCAGACATTTTCCCAATTTTGGTCAAGTAACTTAACTGTTTTATTTTGCACAAAAAAAAATTTCAAGGACAGAATGAAAAGGTTCATCCTCACTTGCTGGGAGTATCCAAAGTCTTGGTTCTCCATTTTCCTGACTGAAAGAGAAACTGAATTTTTCTAATATTCCATTAATAAATCTCAGTAAAGACCTATCACAAGAGAAAAAGTGAGGAGAGTATAAAGAGATGGTGGCTAGATTGAGATTTTAAAAAGTGTGGAGATGAGACACTGACACAACATGGGGGGCATAGAAAGAGGTATTAGATGGAGTGCCATAAGCCCCAGAGAAAAGCCTAGAGGAGAAATGTGAGAGGAAAGAGGACCTGGAAGAGCCTGACGTGTGGGCGTAATTAGGGACAGTTCGTTCTTTCCCCTGTTAGCATAGGAATCCCCATCAGATGTCCAGAACTTCTCGAAAGCCTTCCAGTGTAACCCACAAACTGTATTAACATGACTCAGAAACTGCGTAGAAAGAAAATGGACTACTCAGCAATTGTATTTTTCATGTACTTCGAACAAAACCCCTTGCAAACATCTCTTTCATACAATCCAGGACACGAGATGATCATGAAACAACAGAACCTGTCTCTCAATGTATGAAACACTTTTGCATTAATGTATCATCCCTTCATAAAAGAAAGGTAATTTCATCAATATTCTATCACTGATGAGCTTCAAGAAAGTGTTATTAAAAAAATCTAGAGTCCAAGAGAGTTAGTCATAACTAGCAAATGCAGCAAATACCGTAATTCTGCTGTAAATACTTTTATAATTTCTATTTGGGATAGAAGGATTTCTAATTTTTCTAGAAAATATTTAATTCCTAATTAGCTAAATCCTAGGATAATATTAAAAATCTCTTGCATCCCCTAGTTTTTTGAGGAACATCCATACTGTTTACCATAGCGGTTGCACCAATTAACATTCCCACCAACAGTGCATAAGGGTTCCCTTTTATCAACATCCTCATCAATGTTTATTTTTTTATCTTTTTGATAATAGCCATTCTAACAATGTGAAGTGAGATCTCTTTGTGGTTTTGATTTGCATTTCCCTGAATGGTGGTGTTGAGCATCTTTTCATGTACTTGTTGGTCATCTGTGTCTTCCTTGGAAAAATGTCTGTTCAGATCTTCTGTCCAGTTTTTAATCATATTGGTTTTTTTGCTATTGAATTGTATGCGTTCTTCACATATTTTGCATATTAACCCCTTATTAGATACGTGATTTGCAAATATTTTCTCCCATTCAGTAGGTTGCCTCTTTGTTTTGTTGATGGTTTCCTTTGCTGTACATAAGATTTTTAGTTTGAGGTAGTCCCATTTGTTTATTTTTGCTTTTGTTGTTTTTGCTTTTGGTGTCACACTGAGCAGGTTCAAAAAATCACTGCCAAGACCTATGTCAGGGAAACTACTATCTATGTTTTCTTCTAGGAGTTTTATGGTTTCAGGTCTTATGTTCAAGTCTCTAATCCATTTTGAGTTAATTTTTATATATGATATAAGATAGTGGCCCACTTTCACTCTTTTGCATGTGGCTGCCCAGTTTCCCCAATACTATTTAATTAATGAGCCTGTCCTTTAAACATTGTATATTCTTGACTCGTTTGTCGTAAATTAATTGACCACATATGCATAGGTTTATTTCTGAGCTATTTGATTCCACTGATCTATGTGTTTGTTTTTAAGGTCAATACCATACTGTTTTAATACAGCTTTGTAATACAGTTTGAAATCAGAGAGTAGATGCCTCAAGAATGCTTTGGTTATTTGAGGTCTTTTGTGGTTCCACACAAATTGTAGAATTCTTTGTTCTAATTCAGTGTAAAATGCCATCAGAATTTTTAAGGGATTTCATCAAATCTGTGTATTACTTTCAGTAGTATGGACACTTTAACAATATTAATCCTTCCAACCCATGAGCTTGGAATGTTTTTCCATTTATTTGTTTTAAGTTCTTTCATTAATGTTTCCTAGATATCAACACACAGGTCTTTAACCTGCTTGGTAAATTTATTTTCATGTACTTTTTACTCTTTTTGATGCAGTTGTAAATGTAATTATTTTCTTAATTTCTCTGATAACTTGTTATCAGTGTATAGAAATGCAACCAATTTTTGTGACTTTGTATTCTGCAACTTTACTGATATATTCTAATAGTTTTTTGAGTCTTTAGGACTTTATATATATAATACCATGTCATCTGCAGATAGTGAGTTTTACTTCTTCCTTTCCAATTTAGATGTCTTATATTTCCTTTTCTTCTCTAATTGCTGTGGCTAAGATATCCAATACTAGGTTGAATAAAAGTGGTAAAAGTGGGTATTCCCGGTGTTGTTCCTGATCTCAGAGAAAAAGCTTTCAGCTTTTCACCACTGTATGTGGTTAGCTGTGGGCTTGTCATATATGGCCTTTACTATGTTGAGGTACATTCCTTCTATAGCCACTTTGTTTTTATCATAAATGGATGTTGAATTTGCTTTTGAAATTATATATTAAACTATTATTAAAATTTGTCTTCCCCAAATATACACTGACTGACTTTGGAAAATATAGATATGAAAAAAACTCACCCAGAAAGGGAGAGTTAATTATGAGGATGGACTTGACTTTTTCACAGAGTTAACAGCAGAGTGCAGCAGAATGCAGGCTGCAAAATTTTGCAGAGGACAATGGACAGACTGTAATTCAGATACCACTCTGTCATGCCTTGGTGAAAAAGAATCCTATATGGTTATGCTTTATAAGAAATGTGGTTAATTAGGAGCCACTTCCTCATAAATGTTAATGTTAGCAATTTTACATATGTAATTATTTTTTCATTAAACCTGCTAAGAGTATTTGCTTTTCTGGTTCATTTTTAAATGCTTACTACACATGTCAGGCTCTGTGCAGTGCATGCCTACATTATTTTGGGAGATAAATGTTTTGAAGGCAAATGAAACTGAGCAGTGAACTACCATGCCCATTACTAAGCAATTAAGCCAAGCTGCATACTCAGGTTTACTTCAACATCCATTCCCCAAAATCCTACCTCATGGTTTTGCTTACATATTACTTATGTACCCATTTAAAAATTGAGTGATATATGTAATAACCAAATAGGATACAGAGTATCACATATTGGTAATAAAGTTAGATATAATAAAAAGCTGCTTCTGGCATTTATTTTTGAAAATTGGTCAAACATGTCCATCTTCCAGTTCAGTAAAGACTGAAAAAATGGTTGAAATAACTCATTTTCATTATAAAAAGACTGTTGCCAAAGTGTACTTTGTGAACTGTAAAAGAGTAGGAGCTCAAGCATGGGCTGTGGAGCTGAGGATTCAGTTCTCAATCTATCACTTATCTGCTGTGCGCCCTTGGACATTTTTTCACTTGTTTTTGGTTGTCTAAAATAGGATTCATTTTTAATAACTGTACTGATGCACCTAACACTTGTAAACATTAAATGAGTTTAATACACGTAAAGCATTAGACACATAAGCACTCAAAAAACACTGGGTCATGTTGTCCAAGTCCAAAGGCTTATTTCGCACTTTCACTCTTTTTTCAAACAGACTTTTTTTTTTTAGAGGAGTTTAAGAAGCACAGCAGACTGAAAGGTACACACTTCGAACATACCACCTGCTCTACCCATGTGTAGCCTCCTCCATTATTAACATCACCAAGCAGAGTGGTACATTTATTAGAAATGAAGAACCAACAATGACACATGATTATCATCCAAAGATCATAGTTCACATTAGGGTTCACTATTGGTGGTGTACATTTTGTGGGCTTTAATAAATATAGGAGCACTTTTATCTACCATTTTAATATCATAGAGAATCATTTCACTGCCTTAAATATCCTCTGCTCCATCTATTCCTCTCTCCATCCCTAAATCTTGTCCACTAGTGATCTTTTTTACTATCTCGTTTTCCCCTTTCCAGAATGTCATATAGTTTAAATCATACAGTATGTAACTTTTTCAGATTGACTTATTTTACTTGGTTATATGCATTTAAGCTTCCTTCAGATTCTTTAATGGCTTGATAGTTCATTTCTTTTTAGTGTTAGATAATATTCTATTGTATGGATGTATCACAATTTATCCCCTCACCTACTGAAGCACATCTTGGTGTCTTCCAAGTTTTGGCAATTATAAATAAAATCGCTATAAATATCTGTGTGCAGGTTTTTATGTGGACACAACTTTTCAACTCACTGGGTAAATATCAAGGAGCAATTGGATCATACAGTGAGAATGCTTAGGTCTGTAAGAAACCGCCAAAATGTCTCTCGAAGTGACTGTAACTTTTTGCATTCCCACTAGGAATTAATGAAAGCTCCTGTTCCACATCCTCACAAGAATTTGGTGTTGTCTGTGGTTTTTATTTTAGTCATTCTAATAGGTGTATAATAGTATCTCATTATTGTTTTACACTCCTTTTGTGAAACCCAACATTTATGACCGAGAAATTCTTTTACCCCAAAGAATAGCATAGACTATTCGCTGTGGACTACTGCTGAAAACTATGTACATCTGGGTTAAAATCTAAATATTTGTTTCTAAGCCCATTTCATGGTGTGGTTTTTAACCATCACCACCCCATGTGGTTTTTTTTGATGAATTACTGTCCCTTCTGCAAAGTCTTTAAACAATATTTTGTAGTCAAAGGAAACCACAACTGCATAGAAAAATCAAAACATGCTAAGATAATGGGGGAGGGGAATTACTAAGTATTATTAACCTCATTAGCTACTTAGGACCAATTTGGGAGTACATTTTCACATTCTCCATAGCCTTATTTGACCTTTATGACTGAGGCAGGCCACATTCCCCTTGTGACAACGTAGTGTGGGTCTACACGTAGTTGTTGGAAGCAAGAACATTAGTTAAGTCTTTTAAACTTCTGTCATCTCAGTACAGAAAAAAAAGACTACAATAATCTAGTTTTACGAACAAGTAAAATGAGGTCAGAATCATATATATAGTTGTAACAGGTTGGGACCACTCCAGCGTGGGATTTTCAAGGCTTTGAAACTTTAAAAACACGATCTCTCCCAGGGTCTCACGGAGCTTCTAAAAGACTGGTGTAGAGAATGGACCCAAGTATTGGTCCTTTTTAAAAGTTTCGCACGTAACTGAAGAGCAGCTGGCTTAGAAAAAACAGTGGTTTAAGACGGACAGTGCCCTAGAGCAGAATCTTCTCAGGCTCAGAGAGGATACTTGCGACCAGAACCGCATCACACGCCCAAAGCGCCTACAGTGGCAATGCAAACTAAGTGTGAGGAGACAGACAAACTTCCCGGCTTTCTTTTGCATCTAAACAAGGCTCTCCGTTCCACGCCCGCCTGAATCCGCTCTGGAGCCTGGCGATTTTGTGAAACGGCCAGCTGGGCGCAACTGCCCCCCAAGCCAGAAAGACCACAGTTACGCCAAAAAAGATGGGCCTCCTTTACAGCATCAGCAGCGAAACTGTCGGCACCGCAATTTCCTAGTAGGAAGAGACAAGAAGAGCGGACCACAAACAGCCATAACACAGACCGGTACGGAAGCTCCAATAACACGGGACTTCGAGCGCGCCGACTCGGCCGGAAGTGACGCGACAGCCAACACGCAGGGCAGTCCCGCGGGAGAGGAGAGCGGGAGGGGGAGCGTGCGGCGGCCGGGGGCGGGGCGCGGCCGTAGCTCCGTTTCCGGTGGCTCGTCGCGCTCGCTCACTCCAGCTGCAGCCACTCTTGCCCGTGGCTGCTTCCTCCATCCTGGTATTTTTTGGAGCCTCCATCCTGGTTCTTCCAAAGTGCCCGGACCCAAAACAGGAAGTAAGTGCGATGGAACCTCCAGGTCCCAACCGCCGCCAGGGCCGCTCCGCCCAGCGGAGCCTGGCCGGCCCCCTTGCTGCCAGTGTGTTCCCGCCGGCCGGCGCAGGCTGTGGGCACCCGGGCACCGCGGGCGGGGTCGGAGCTGGGCCTTCAAGACGCTGAAGCTGCCGTCCCCGCACGCTCAGGCCAGGGCCTCCCTCTCAGGGCCCGGCCCGCGGCGATGGCTCGGGCTACAGAGTCGGGGCGTGAGCGGCCGCCAAGGCGCAGCAGCGATCCGGCGGGGGCGGAAAATGGCGGCGGCTTCGGTGGAGCTAAATGGCGCCGGGACCCCTGGGGGTGGGGTGGGCCGGGAGCTTCGGTAGAGAACTGGGCCCGAGAATGCGGAGAGTAAGGAAGCCTTAGTTGCTTTCCGTGGTGTTCCTTTTTGGATTTTATGTTACCTTTTCCGTTTTATGTGGTCCAGGGAAGGAGAGCTGGGCTTGAGAGAGTTGGGCGGGTCTCGTCTCCCCCCCTCCCCTTTTTTCTCTTTTACCTTGTTTGCGTCTTAGACTCTTCCATCTTTTGGGATTCGTTCTAGCTCTGCTCTTCGAGGCCCATGCAGAGGCAATCGAGTTTGCTGGCCGTCGTATCTCTGTCAGCCGCTCTTAAAAAGGGGGGACTAGGACTGACGGCGGGGAGAGAGTGTCCTAGTCGAGCAGAGAACCGTAAAAGGCGTCTGCAAAGTAGTAGTTGTCCTTTTGCTGAGTTCTAAGGAAGTTTTTACATTTTTTAGTCTCCTTGTCCTTTACAATAGACTTTGTTTTGACCCAGTCTCTGGCGTAGATTTACGCGTAGAGGTGGCCAAGTGCCGTTCTATGCAGTTGAATGATACAGCATCAGTTTTTAGAATAAAAATACTCGGTGAAGGAGAGGGTGATAATTATATGAAATGTTAAGTCGGGACTCCCTCTCTCTTACCATGTTTGAATCTGGAAATTCAAATTCGGCGTGTGGTTGCTTCTCTTGGAACTTGATTCATCGTCGTGTTCTCCTGACAGTAGGCGAGGCTGCTTGTTGGGACATCGGACAAAATTCATAGTCTGTAGGGCGACTTTCGAATATGCAATGTTTTAAGCATAGAATAATACTATTTCGAGAAATGTTTATAATTTACTAATTATATCTTTATTTTTAATTCGTGCAAGGCGTTTAACCGTTTATAGCCTTTAAGCTCCGGTCCAAGTAAGAAAATACTCTTCCATTGTGCTGAAAGTTTTACAAACAGGGAATCTCTTTTTCTTTTTCAGTTAAAGGTTTTCATATTTTTTCGTTAAGATTCTTTCTTTGAGCCAGTTTTAAAGTTGTTTCTAATCGTCTTTTTAGTATTACTGTTTTGTTTTTTAGTAATTTGAATAATTACCACCACTTTAACATCTAAAGATTCTTTGGCGATAAATACCAAAAACTTAGCGTTTTACTCTGGTGGTGTAGTGATAAGAGCGCATTTATTAGGTTAAGATTCAGAAATTCAGTTAAGATTTAGGAAAAAATTAAGATTCAGTTCCTTAACTTTACAAAAAAAATTGTCAGGCTGTCTGAGAAAAATTTGGTGTGAGAATAGGTGTTGTTTTTTTTCATTCACCAGGGACAAAATAGCTTGAATTTGTGGGAAGAAAATTACAGTTATGAAAAATACATTTCATGTTTATCTCATTTTTATTTCCATATACTTTCGTGCCACCAAGAAGCTAAATTTTTTACTGTTTTAGTTGATAAGCTCACCCCAAAATATGCTTTTTGGGACTGATCTAGAATCTGCATTTTCTCCATGAATCTCTTTATTTGGTTGCAGTTGAGGTAGATGGTGGAGCCAGAATGCTATTGCGCTGTCTTCATCTACAGTTAATCAGTAAGTACTGGGCATTGCATACTTGCTTTGAACTTTAAGTTCATACTTTGAGCAGTTAGACAAATAAATATATATTGTATAAATATTTTCCTCAGAGCGTTCAGATTTTGGAAATAATTTGAGGGGAAGCAATCACAACAACGTTTTGGGGTTAGGATTTGATCTTTGAAAGCAGAGTATGGCTGGGAAATGTTTCCTAATAGAGAATTATATCAAAAGAAGGCAGATGTTCTCTTGAATCTTTTTTAAGTTCCCTTTTTAAAGTTTTTTTTTGTTTAAGACAGAGCAGGTTTATCTGATTTCACCCCGAGGCAATGGGAGAGAGAAGCGCTTTTGTAAGGTTAGATATTGTTAGTTAGTATTGAAAATACATACAACAGAAGCTTTTCTTTTTCTTTTTTTAAATTCACTTCATTTATGTCTCCAACATCTACAGACCCTATTTTTTATTAGTGTTGTAATAAAATTGTATATTCTGACAATAACTTCACCTTATTATAAACAGTTGGCCTTTGTCATGCTCCATTAAGTACATTGGCTTAAGTTAACACCTCTGAGGATGAACACACTAATGTGAAATACTAGCATCCCTAGGGGTTTACAACCTGGCATATTGATGTTAAAAATTTAGGAGGGCTGGGAAGTGTTTTTTAAAATATTGAGCTCCTAGATCATATTGAACACATGTTTTAACTGTTGCAGGGACAGCAACTTTAGAACAACAATGAAGTTTAGGAAGAGTTGTACTTTTTTTTGTACTGAGATGCTACTTACTTAACATGGGATGTTTATCTTCTCAAAATGGAGTTTTATTTTTAATAGTCAATCTTATCTTACTGCCCTGATCTCTAACACTTTTTTTCCATGTAAAAGGTTTGCCTAGGAATTGGTGTACCTCTAAATGCTGTGCAATTTCAGTTCCAAAGCTTTTTTTCATCCTCAAATGATAGGGAATGACCTGAAAAAGTTATTAACTTATTGCTGAGTTAAGTGATAGATTTATTAAATGTATGTGGTATTTGTTTGCTTTCATATCATTCCCCCCCCCCATTTTTTCCTTTTGTGAAGAGAATTCTTGTAATGGAAATCACAAATAGGTTTTGGTTTTGCTTTGATTCCATAAAGATAAATAAAAGAAGAAACCCGTTTATCATGTCTGCTGCTTCAAATTTGTGGAAAAATACCCCATTCCATGACTGAATTCCAGAAAGAAGTTGTCAGGGGGAAAAAAAAAAGTTGTCAGGAAAAAGCACACTGGAGATCCCTTTATGAACAGTTTTTAATTTTTTTAAGCTGTTGTTTTGGTTATGTACACTCTTGTTAAGCCATTCTTCCAAGCATTGGGTTGTCAACACTAATCTTTATTTACCATCACATACAATGTAGCAAAAGAAATGCTCATTATGTTTATTTACTGCCTATGTGTGTATGTTAGTATCTGTCAAGAAAGTGCTTTAAAAATAAACTTCAATGTAAATCAGAGGACTATGGTGATAATTTGATGTATTTCCATTTAAAGAGCTTCTGATGGTTCCTTGCATAAAGTGCTCAGTTTTGAATGGATAAAAATTTTTAAATATAGCCAAATACACCTAATTATAAGCTCTTAAATCATGCAGTACATGAAAAATTGTCTTTCTGTTTAATCAACAATATGATTTTATTATCCAACCAAGTATGAGATGCTGCACCTTGAAATGAACCATACTGCCAAGTAATTCTCTTTGATAACATCGTTTTTCAATAGTTGGTTATTTGTGGGCACCTGGGTGGCTCAGTCAGGTAAGGGCCTGCCTTCTGCTCAGGTCATGATCCCAGGTCCGGGATTGGGCCCTGCTTAGGGCTCCCCCTGCTCATGGGGGAGTCTGCTTCTGCCTCTCTCCCAGCCTGTGCTCTTGCTCTCTCTGGCTCACTCTCTCCCCCAAATGAATAAAATTTAAGAAGAAAATAGTTGAAATCAACAGCTTAATCAACTAAAGCCTTTTATAATAAACTCCACAAACGATTTTACTGACACGGTGTGTAGTCTTATTTTGCCACCTAAAAACTAAGCTGTTAGGATCATTAGTTACCTTAGTCTAGTATGCTTTATGTTCATTTATAGCTTTGCTTTTCACAAAGTGTATAGAAGAGGAAATCCCCAGGGGCCTGGAACCACCTTCCAAAGCATTCAACTTCAATGTGAAGTGTCCCTCTTCCTATCTTGAATAAAGACAGTATTCAGCTTTTTATTCTGCCAGTGATCTGTGTACCCATGTTCAGGATATAGGTACTTTTTACTTACTCTCTTCCACTAAGACTTTCTAATTAGCAAAGAGTTTTATTTCAAAATAATCTTGAAACATATCTTTAAATTATTTATTACATATTCCTGAGGAAATCCACTTTATAAGCATTTCCTAAGGCTTTAATTATATGCAGTGATAGGTATGGTGGTGGTCAATATAGGGTCTTCATACTAGCACAGCCTCAAACAAAAATGTTCATTTACAGGATGATGGTTACCATTAAAAATGCCATGGAAGAATAAGTAGAAATATTGAAAAATACTCCTAATAAAGTAAGTGCAGGGAAGAACGTTCTAAAAGATGGGACAGTATGTTTGGAAGATCATCATAAAATGTTACAGAGGAATATATGAATAACTTCATACATTGGTTTAAAAAAAGACATCTGAAAAGTAAATGTGGCCTTACTGCCTTTTTAGTTGAATTACACCAGAAACCTTGCATCTGTGTTTTTCAGTCAACTCATTCAATAAAATTCTAGTGTTAAAAGTTCTGTAGCTTGCTTGATTTCCCCGTATAAAAGTATCTTACAACGTTTAGTCTTTCTTTCAGTGTAGAATGCTGACCCCAGGCTTGTAGGTTCAGCAACTTTTAGCTCCTGTGCTTTTCATGATCTCCACTAAAATATACCCTCCCACACTTGGACTGTCAGAAACGGATACAAATTTATCTACAAAACTAGTTCCCAAACTAGGAAGAAATACCACTTTTCTTGGTTGTAGTTTTTAGAAGATCTTGACGCTGGGGAGATTAGAACCATTAAAGGCATACCTTGGAGATACTCACGTTCATCCCCAGACATTGCAATAAAGCAAAGGTTGCCATAAAACAAGTCAGATGAATTTTTTGGTTCCCAGGGCATATACAAGTTAGGTTTATACTTTAGTTTATTTAAAAGCATGCAAGAGCATGTCAGAACCAATGTGCAAAGTTAATTAAGAAATAACTGCTGCAGTATGTTATCAACCGAGCTTTCAGCTAGTCTTAATCACTCATCACAGATCACAACCAATATACTGTTGTTGGGCGATTAGGAGAGATGGTCTCCTGGGTAATTGAAAATCCCTGTATAACTTTTGACTCCCCAAAAACTAATAGCCTACTGTTAACCGGAAACCTTACCACTAACAGTCAATTAATGCATATTTTGTATGTTTTATGTATCATATGCTGTATTCTTACTATAGAAAAATGGAAGAAAATACAGTACTGTATTGTAAAAAGTCCATGGACACATGCAGTTCAAACCTGTGTTGTTCAAGGGTCAACTGTAGTAATGAAAAAGTTGTAAAGAGTTTGAGAATTACCAAAATGTGATTTAGTGGATTTAGTGGATTTAGATTTAGTGGATGGAAATACCAGTCTAAGATAACCCATTGAATGTGAACTTTACATCAGTACTGGAATGAAGTAGGATGAAGGATTTGTTTCTTTAATTAAATTCTGTATTAAGTACCAGATCCAGAGTTGTTATTTTGTTGTATGTTAAATAGGGTTCTCGTTCATTGGGAGGTCTAAATGAACACAAATATATTTCTCATTTAAATGTGAATGTAAGTATTCCATTATAAATGTTTTATACTGCATTTCACATGTTCTTCTCATGATTTTATTACTATACTGTTGTTGTTTAAGATACCCACCAAATGATGGATGGAAATGTGCTAAAAAGCCATTTCACCAGTTAAGATGGCTATTAAATTTTTTTTCCTCTTGTTTCTAGTTGGTATAAAAATAGTACATATGGTAGAATCCTTTACGGAGAATGAAGGGAAGACCTTAGTAGGCTGATGTTAGTCCAAAAGAAGACTAAAAAGTTGATGTACCTTTCCGATGCATATCCCCAATAAACCAAATAAGGAACAGGTCCAGAAGTTAAACATAGTTTCATGTATAATGAATTAGAATGGAAGGCACTAAAATACTCAGCTTCGTACCCTACTCTCACAGGTTTATTTACCAACATTTCTCAGGTACTCTCATAGTCCTGTCAGGATACAGATATGCTTTTCTAAATAACAGCTTTCTAGACATTACTCTATCTAGTACTCTCACTTGCCCTGAAAGCTAAACCTCATAAAAGACCTGTTGTTTGTCTTATCTCCCTACTTTCAATTCTCTACATGTTCCAGTAGGGCTGCTGTCCCCACTGTACCTTAGGTACTTTTGTTAAGGCCACCAGTGTTCTCCATATTGACAGTCACCTCTCCATCATCTTTTCTCTTGACATGGTTGACTACTTAATGCTCCTTGAAAAACACTCTGTGTGTCTTGATTGACACCTTAGTTTTCCTTCTCCATTACTAGCTGGTCCTTTTCAGTCTCCTTTGCTTGCTTATATATAGCTTGATTTCCACCTGTTAAAGGGTGATCTCGAACTGAAATCTAGGCTGTCTTACCTAACATCTCTGGGTGGTACTGTGTTTAAAAATTTTCCAGGGTGCCTGGGTGGTGCAGTGGGTTAAGCGTCTCGCTCTGTTTCAGCTCAGGGTTGTGAGATTGAGCCCCACCTCAGGCTCTGCACTCAGGTCAGAGTCTGATTGAGACTTTCTGTTTCCCTCTCCCTTTGCCCTTCCCCCACCAAAATAAATAAATACATCTTTAAAAAATGTATTTGCATGCCGTCTTGATAGGTCTAATCCCTGTTGAATTCTAGCTTCCAACTGTCAATGTGGTATCTTCATTTGAATACCTTATAATGTTAATTACTCATACTAATAGTGTTAGAAATACATAATATATATCTGAGTGCTCCCAAACTTAGCTCTTCAAGCCAAAAGCCTAGGAATCGGCTTGGCTCGATTAAGGGAAGGAATCCCCTTCCCTTAATTTCCATCGTCTCTTCATTGAGCACATCCTGTCAACACTGCCTCCAGAATATATCCTTTGTTTGTTCAGCCTCCTTCCTTTGTCTGCTGTCAGCAGTCCAGACAAGAATCTTCTCTTGGACAACAGCTTGTCTTCATAACTTGCTTACCCATTCTCCATACTGCAGTCTAAGAGATCTTTTAAAAATGTAAATTATATTCCCCAGCTGAAAACCATGCAAGGATTTGGAAGGCCTTGTGAGATCTACCCCGTCTTTATCTCCAATCTTAAATCCAGCCACCCTCCTTTATGGAAAGCCTCTGCCATACCGGCTGCTGGGTTGTTGGAGTTTTTTTTGTTTATTTTTTCTTTTGTTTTTGTTTTTGTTTTGCCCTGCAACAGACCGAAGTCCCACTTTAGGGACTTTGCTCTTACTAATCACCTTGCAATCACATGCTTGTAGTGGTGTCTCCCCATCCTGCTGAAGCACTGGAAAGTAGCCATTAAGGTAGTGTTCAGTGTTGATAGTATACTATTTCTGTAAAAAGAGTGTATGTAGCAGGAAGGGCTATATTGACTTACATATGCATAAAATAACTGGAAGGAAGCCTGAGAAATTTATAAGAGTTTACCTATAGAGGGAGGGGGACCAGGTGGCTAGGAACTGGAGCAGGAAGCAGACTTCATTGTATAACCACCTTAATCTTTTGAATTTTGAACAACGTTAATGTGTTACCTATTAAAAATGAATTTAAAATAAAACCAGATTAGTTTCTTAAATATTAATAAATAACACTGACCTCCTAGCTCTAACTACAGTGGGGAATAGGAGAGACCTCAGGAAAGTGAGTTGAGAGCATAGCTAAAGAGACAGTTAAGGGCGCCTGGGTGGCTCAGTGGGTGAAAGCCTCTGCCTTCGGCTCAGGTCATGATCTCAGGGTCCTGGGATCAAGTCCTGCATCAGGCTCTCTGCTCAGCAGGGAGCCTGCTTCCTCCTCCTCTCTCTCTCTCTCTCTCTCTGCCTGCCTCTCAGCCTACTTGTGATCTGATCTGTGTCAAATAAATAAATAAAGTCTTTAAAAAATAAATAAATAAAGAGACAGTTAAGAAAAAAAGCGGCCACCATATCCTCAGTACCTGGAGAGTGCCTAATACATAGTAGATAAGTGATAAATATTTATTGATGGGTACAGATATGCTTGTTAGTTTGCAAAGCACCTTAGAGCCATTTATTAATCTCAAACCTCAGTTGCCGAATTTTTAAAAATGAACCTAGATTTCTGATTTAAAGCTAGTACACTGCATAGGATTACCTGTAACCAGTGGTTGTCAAGAATTAAATACTTTATTTCAGCTAGCTATTTCAGACTTCTTTTTTCTGGTATCATTATCTTACCATATCTTCATATTGTCTTAAATCTACCTTTATTTTTTCTTAGTTTTAGATTAATTTGGGTCCTGATGAAATTGATTAAAATGCTAAACTGATGACTACTTTGCACCTATCAAATGAGCTCTTGTGCTGTTTTTTTACTTTGTGCTTTCTTTTTTAAAAAAAGTTTGCCAGGAATAGAGTTTCTGCCTCAGTGGTTCAGATATAAATTCAAACAACCTTTCTGGAAAGGGAGACTCAAAGGAAAATGGGTATGAGTCTCATCTTTGTTTGCCAGTCTGGAGTTATTATTAAGGACAGTGGTCCGATGTTCATGTCCGCTCAGGTGTCCTCCTTAAGTCACTTAATGGCCCTCCTGGAGCCTGGGGTCTTCCAGTGTTTGAAATTTGTGCTCTTGGAGAATGTTCCTGAGGACCTCATCTGGCCACTTCTTGGATGTTACCAGTTGTGCTAGAAGACTTCAAAGAAATCGTTAACTCCTTGACCTTTACAAGAGGACATACATTAGGCATGTATAAGATGGGTATACAGGTCCTAGCAAAATTAGAAGCAGGAAAAGGAACAAAGAGAAAAAAAACAGCTTTTTTTTTTTTTTCATGAGGTCCCTTACAGTTTCCCTGTCTCAGTGTGACTTAAGAATTCTAAGTTTTGGGACGCCTGGGTGGCTCAGTCAGTTAAGTGTCAGCCTTTGGCTCAGGTAATGATTCCAGAGTCCTGGATTCCAGCCCTGCATCTGGCTCCCTGCTCAGCGGGGAGTCTGCTTCTCCCTCTGCCTCTCACCCTGCCTGCTCTTGTGCTCTCATTCATGTGTTGTCTCTTTCTTTCTCTCAAATAAATAAAATTTTTTTTAAAGATTTTATTTATTTATTTGACACACAGAGATTACAAGTAGGCAGAGAGGCAGGCAGAGAGAGAGGAGAGAGGAGGAAGCAGGCTCCCCGCCGAGCAGAGAGCCCGATGTGGGCCTCGATCCCAGGACCCTGAGATCATGACCTGAGCCGAAGGCAGAGGCTTTAACCCACTGAGCCACCCAGGCGCCCATAAATAAAATCTTTTATTAAAGTTCTAAATTTTGTCATATTCTTTTATGTAGTAATTTCCACTAATTAATACTGTTTAAGGAAAAGAGTATATAAATGAGTGTGTTTTAAGGAAGTGGCAAATTCGGAACAGCGCCAAGTGTCCAGTGATAGGGAATTATTAAGCAATGTTTTTTATGAGGCTTAAGTTTTACGTGATACCGAAAACTTCAGTTAGTTACCTAGTTTGGTTTCATCATACTTTTAAATATGAGAAACTCTAAAAAGCAGCATATAAATTGCTTATACACTGTAGTGTATACACATTTACTAACAAACACACACACGCCAAAGAGTGAACTCTGATTTTGGTAAGTTTATGAATGACTTTTTTTTTTCACGTTGAATTTCTCCATCTTCTGCAGTAAAGTATTACTAACCAGCCTTTTAAGAAAATTTAATGGATTCAGAAATAAGAACAACATGAAATCTAATAGCTGACTGGAAGTTTCTCCCACAAGATCTGTTACTTTTCACTACAGACTTATTTATGTATAGCAATTCTCAAAATATAACCATCCTGGGGCGCCTGGGTGGCTCAGTGGGTTAAAGCCTCTGCCTTCGGCTCAGGTCATATGTCAAGGTCCTGGGATCAAGTCCCGCATCAGGCTCTCTGCTCAGCGGGGAGCCTGCTTCCTCCTCTCTCTCTGCCTGCCTCTCTGCTCACTTGTAATCTCTCTCTCTCTCTCTCTCTCTGTCATATAAATAAATAAAATCTTAAAAAAAAAAAAAACATCCTGGAGAGGATTTCTAATTAGAACAATGCTGAAACGAAAATTTCAGCCGTTAGCTTTTGCTGAAATACCCCTTAAATCTCAAATCATGTGGAACTTTTTGATCCTTTGGTTGACCCTTTGGGACAATGAGTTTTTTGAAAGAAATCTTTAAAAAACGTTTTAGAGGGCGCCTGGGTGGCTCAGTGGGTTAAAGCCTCTGCTTTCAGCTCAGGTCATGATCTCAGCATCCTGGGATGGAGGCCCGCATCGGGTTCTCTGCTCAGCAGGGAGCCTGCTTCCTCCTCTCCCTGTCTCTCTGCCTGCCTCTCTGCCTACTTGTAATCTCTCTCTCTGTGTCAAATAAATAAATAAAATAAAAAACGTTTCAGATTTTTTAAGTTTCACATTGGATTCAAGAGCTTGCTTGTAATTGACCTTTTCTGGCTCAATTGTTTAGGGTTTCTTTTTTCCCACAGATCCATAGGCAGGATTGTTCACAGATGTGGTACCGTTTTTAATGCTTTAAGAGGGATTACAGTATTATGTATAAAGAGGTGTTACTAAGCTTTATAAAGAAAAAATACAGTTAACTGTAGTACCTGTGGTACTCTACACCCTGGGTTAGGTTGCACGTACTCTGTCTAGTTCATGGAGCCAGTAACATAGTTGAACCTCTTTTTTCTGAAAATATTGACTGTTGTGGGACAACTTGGGTTGAGAAACTGCCTATAAACTAACTTAATAGGTACAGGATCTCATTTCTGCCTTTAATTGGGGAATACTTTCAGAGAGTGGTTTGATTTCTAAAAGGTATTTAGAAAAGAATTCTGGTTTTTGTCATTTCTTTCCTAGTTGAGACATCACAGAGGCTTAAGGCTAGGATGTCATGAGTGTATTGATAGAACACAAGTGTTTGTTTTTATTTAAGCCTTATTGTGTAACGCTTTTACTTTTTCAGAGTGTTGCACAGGTAGGAATATGGGAGAGAAGCAGTCTGGATAACATGAAGGTGATGCTGGTGTCTAAGGGAAGGCGACTTGATTCTGTGGGAAGGGCTATACCTGATCCATCTATTTTCTAGGTAAGCCTGGGTTTGTTCCAAGGACTTCACCTGTGTTTTACAAATTTTGGTGATAATTAGATCATGAGTTCTACTTATCCTTAATTTGGGGAATGTCATCTTTATTATTGTTAAATGATTGATGTCCATTAAAGCAGTAATTCGTATAGTAGTAAAACCTTGAGTAAATCATTGGATCTTCACCATGTGAATGTCAATAGATTTTAAGCTTTTCTGCCAATGGAAAATGCACTTGAATAAATGGTAAATATGTGAACAGACTAAGATGTCGTGTATAGGACCCAAATAACTATTGAGTGATTAGTATACATTAAGGCTTTGGGCCTCTGTTATTTAGT
This sequence comes from Ailurus styani, assembly GCA_002007465.1. Lineage (NCBI taxonomy): Eukaryota > Metazoa > Chordata > Mammalia > Carnivora > Ailuridae > Ailurus > Ailurus styani. Next base: position 259,189 of record LNAC01000478.1, read on the forward strand.
TGGTAAAAAGTAGGTGGACAAGACCAAACTCAAATATTGAGGGAGGAACTTCGTTGAATGTTAGAAGGTAAACCCCGAAGACTTCAACCAGGCCCTTGATTTTTTTTTTTAAGCTTTTATTTATTTATTTCACAGAGGGAGAGAGATCACAAGGAGGCAGAGAGGCAGGCAGAGAGAGAGGGGGAAGCAGGCTCCCTGCTGAGCAGAGAGCCCGATGCGGGCCTCGATCCCAGGACCCTGAGATCATGACCTGAGCCAAAAGCAGAGGCTTTAACCCACTGAGCCACCCAGGCGCCCCAGGCCCTTGATTTTAATTCAGTACATTTCCTCTGTCAACCATGAGGTATTGTATTGTGAGACTCTCATCATTCAGTTTATCTGAACAAGGGGAAAATTATGTATGTGTAAAATAGCAGGTGAAGGCGCTTTAAACAAAATCAGTTCTCTATTCCAAAAGAAGACCTACCTCCATATCCATCAAAAAAAGGCAATTTGGTCAGTGATGAATGTATGTACTTATTTAATGTGGAAAAAAACATGGTGAGGATAATTCTGTAGTGTTCTTAGTTTTCAAATAATGATACAGCTTAAATAGTTGTAAAAAGTGTTTTGGAGAAGTAATTATTAGATTTATCTTAGATTTCTAAGATACAGGGTTTAAGGAATTTTCTGAAAGAATCAGAAGTTAAACACCTATTTGAATATATCACAAAATTGCCAATAAATAATTAGTGGTGAGAGTTTTGCTAATAAGACATGATACTTTATGGATAAGACAACTTGGAATAGTCATTTTCATTGGATGTGGTAAAACCAAGTCTATTTAAAAAGTAAATGCCATGGTTTTTAATTAGAGAAGTCAGATTCTTGCACATTATTACATCTCTAAATAGTGGGTATAACCTTTTGAAAAACAGTTTTTGAAGTCTGAACTGTCATTGCAATTTCACATAAAGAACACTGTAGTGGATATAAATTGTGGGGGGTTTTGTTGGGGGGGGAATTGGAGGCTACTTTATGTTCTTATTTGTAAATAATGTTTTAAATCTGAAATCTGTTCTATAGATTTGAGTATGAGCACAGTTGAAGAGGATTCTGACACAGTAACAGTAGAAACTGTGAACTCTGTAACTTTGACTCAGGACACAGACGGGAACCTCATTCTTCATTGCCCTCAGAATGGTAGGAGAACTTGCTGACGTAGAATTGTGGATCTTTTTGAATTTCTGAATTTCATGTCACCTTTGATCCCTGTTACCCAGATAGACATTTTAAGCTAGGACAGTAGAAAAGGGGGTGTTATCTCTTTGGATCATGAATTAAACTTAATTTATATTTTTATTTTTTTAATATATTTGTATTTTTAAAATTTACTATAAATTTGAACTTTCAATCTCTTAGCTACTTTATGAATAAGTACAATCTTTTGAGCCTACAAAGATGATTGATTAACTGTAATATACTTCCTCTTTGATATCATTTGGTGCCTGCAGTGTATTGTAGTACATTAGGAAATATAGAAGTAGTCCTGTCAATTTTTTTGCTACAGTCTGTTAGAGGATTTTATGTGACTGTTTGAATAAGATTTAATGTGATTATCTGTAATCAATTAAGATTCTATAGCCTTGAGGCTTATGATTTTGTTGTCACTTCCCTACCTATTCCTTATTTGTATTTACTTTTTATTTTGCTTTAAGTTTACCTTTGCTCAACCTAGGTTTTATCTTCCCTTCTCATTCAGTACTTAATTTCTGGTTATTTTATTCAATAGATTTTAATTACCACCTACCTATTAAAATGATTCAAACGTCTATCTTTTTTCTGAATTCTGTGTTTCTCACAGATACCTTAAATTTCACATGTTCCAAACTCAATTCTTTTACAAAATTCCCAGACCTAGTTCTCTCTGTCAGTTTCTGGGATACTTAGTATCCCAGATCATAAATGTGGGTAGGAATAAACCCTTCTCTCATCTTCTACGTTCATTCCATCATGAAAACTTGTTGATAGTATTTTGTTTCTTGAATTCATTGCTTCCTTTGTCTCAAGTCACCCTCTCTTAGTTCAGAGTCTCATTTCTTACCTGGGAGGCCCTAGTAGCCTTTTAATGTGTCTCCCCACTCGAATTCATCTTTCAAACTGCTGATGACCTTGCTTATAATACTCAGTAGTGTAGGGAGTTTTGTTTGTTTGTTTAAGTGTCCCTTGGTTTTTAGGGTACAGTGATAGACTCCCAACATCTCCACTTTCCTTCCAGCCTCACTTCCTGCCACATTTCATATATCTGTGTACCAGCAATTCACAGCTGGCTTTTTTTCCTTACAGACCTTAAGCTTCTCCTACCTTGCTGTCACTGCAAATAATTGTTCCTAGTGCCAGTAATAATCATTTACCCCTGGCGTTTGTTCATTCAAGTTCTTTCTAGTTTACAACACCTTCTTCAGGAAACCTTCCTTCACCTGTAGTCTAAATTAGATGCCTCTCCCCTCATTCCACCTGCATAGCTCTTAGAACACTGTTTTGAAATTGTTGCTTTAGTCATCTCCAATACCTTGTGAGTTTCTGGACAGTGAAGAGTATCTCTCATTGTTCTGTTCCAAGCACCTAGCACATGGTAGGCATTCAGTAAATATTTGTGAGTGATTTAAAGAACCAGCCCTTGTCTTTACATGGGAAATATTTGGAAGGACAGGTAGTTAGTAGCACAGAAGTGTGATGTTTAAAAAGCGGGACCCCTGTTCTCCTAGTTCTTGTCATAAGAATAGGAGTTGAGGTTCTACACTGGGGATAGAGAAGGCAGTGTCATTTGCAGTCCCACCGGCACAATTGAGTTAACTGAGCAGATAAGAAGATTGTTTTACAGTTACTTGTTGAAGATTTTGGGTTTTCCTCATTGGTTTGAAGATTTTGAGATTTTTGTTTTATTTTGTTTCATTAGAAGCTGATGAAATAGACTCAGAAGATAGTACTGAACCTCCACATAAAAGGCTTTGTCTGTCTTCTGAGGATGATCAGAGTATTGATGATTCTACTCCTTGCATATCAGTTGTTGCACTTCCACGTAAGTCACTGTGTTTTAAGAACAGAGTTCCCTTTTGAAATTGCATTTTAGCATGAGAGAGATCAAATTGGCATTTCAGGGTAGACTTGGACCCATTGTTTTTCTCTTTGTTTAGTCAAAAGAACTCTTAACACTTGACGAGTGGGCACGACTGTAAATGCTTTTGCATATATTGCCTATTTTAATCTTCTCAGCCTTTTTTTTTAATAGTTGTCATCCTCCCCACCCCCAACTTTTTTAGACTTTTTCTCCTGATTGTGCTCTCTCCCATAAAATTATAATACCACAGATTTACTGTTTTTTTAAAGTACTGTATGTATGTATTGTTTCATTAATAAAGAGAATGCTTTTTTTTCACCCACACCTCGCCCAGATGCACGGTATGCCCTCATTGAGAAAACATGCTGTAGAGTAGGTATTATGATCCCTGTTTTATAATGAGGAAACTAAGGCACAGAGGGTATGAGAACTTGTCTAAGGTCATACCCAGCCATTCTGGTTCTTGAGAACTTTAGTTTTGCTCTCAGCATCAAGTAAAATCACATCTTCATTCAGTTGGAAAAAACTAAGATTAGGTTTTCATTGTGCCAAACCTTGTCTTCACGAAGTCAATGTGTACTTTTTATGTAGAGTTTATTTCTCATTCAGTTGAACAGAAAAGAAACCATTTTATATATTAGTTTACTGTGAGGCTTTATTCAAAGATACCATTAATATTAATATTACTAATATTTACTAATATTGCTTCCAGTGACATATACAAACATAATGTTCTGATTAAATGATCTTTCCTTCTAGTGGTGATTCATATCATTTTTAAACTCCTAATTTGACCATCGTTAGGTTGTGATCCAGTCTTAAAACTTGACTGGCCTGTCTGTACAGATACAATCCTATATGGACATTTTCTAAGCTGGAATTTTTTTAAAACTCAGATATAATTAACCTGTAACATTATATTAGTCTCAGGTGCACAACATAACAATTTGGTATACGTGCATGTTGTGAAATGAACATAATAATTCTAGTTAAAATCTGTCACCGTGCGTAGTTACAGCTTTTTTCTCTTGTGATGAGAACTTTCAAGATCTACTCTTAGCATTTTCGAAATATACCATAGAGTATTATTAACTGTAGTCACCATGTTGTACATCACATCCCCAGGACATAAAAAAAAAACAAAAATACTTATTTTATTAAGCCAGAATTTGGGGGGATTATTTTCACATAAATTATGACTGGTTAATTCATTTGGTTAAAGTTGAATACCTTGGTCATGATTGTAGGTTCAAACTACAGTTGGTATTTTGTTCTGTTTTATGGTGTTAGACTGAATGCTTCACATACTCACTCACTTAACTGGGTAGGATAATTTGGCTGTGCTGATCTAAAAGCACCTGACTGCTTCATGTGGGGTCACAGCATTATCACGCTTGGAAGACATTCTCGGAAGCTAATATTTACAATAAGACTTAATTTATGAAACATGGGCTTGAAGTATTGTTCTCTAAATTGGTAAAAAGCATGTTGATAAAATCAGCTTAGGAAAACTCCATTAAAAAAAAAGTCACATAAAAACATGAAGTCCTGTGTCCATCACCAGCATGTGGAACTGACTGAATGGGCAAGTCATTGTTAGAGTTCAGGGAAGTATTACTAGCTCTTAAAGATTTAACTTCAAATTTTAATATTCAAGTTTTCATTATATGCTTTATAAAACATAAAAATTTATCTGTCTGATCCTTAAAAATCCTCTTAAGTCTCATGTTAATCATTCTAGATCACTTACTACTCTTACTGCAATTATCTACCACCACATTTACTCCATTCCGTATTCACAGAACTCCTAGTGATTATTTATTTAGGTGATTGTTGTAATATCTTAGCCTCTCTGCCTTTTGTTCTCCACACTACCTTGTTTATTTCTCCCATTACCTCCTTTGCTACTACCTACTAACCAGAGTCCATTTGTGGTACACTTCCAGGAATATTTCCTCTCCTTAGAGGTTACTTCCTCTAATACTTTTGAATGCTTGCAGTCCTTTGCCCACTAGGACCCACTGATCTTACCACGTTTGCATTGTTCTTTTTAACTTATATATTTTGTTTCCTCCCTACCCAGTTTGTTACATGGTTAATCATTATAATCATCTTGCACAAACAAGCTAAGTGATCTTTAAATCATGATCATTAACTTGAAGTGGGCTCATACTGTTCCCTGTCAGTCACGCCACACTTACCAAATGGATGTTTTTTCTCCTGTTCGGAGATGACTGTTTCATACATTCCTGAAACCTCCAGTATTTTCTCCACCTTTGTACTCTCAGCAGATAACCTTGCTTCTACTTCCTGAGAAAATTGAAGTCATCCAAACAAGTTTCTGCAAGTTTCCACTACTACAGAATACACACCCACTTGTAGCTATGTCTGTACATTCTGTCTTGTCTTCTAGCTAAAGCCAGCCCTTTGCTTTACTAGGTCTCATCCCTTTGACCTACTCAAGGACATTGTTCCAGCATTTCTTCCCTTTCCTCTTAATCATCAGTTTTTCATTTTCTATGGATCATTCCCATCAGCACTACAAACATACTATAATTTGTTCTTTAAAATAAAAAGTCACTGGGATACCTGGGTGGCTCAGTCAGTTAAGTGTCTGCTTTTGGCTCAGGTCATGATCTCAGGGCTCTAGGATCGAATCCTGCATCGAGCTCCTTGTCTCCCTATGGCTGCCACTCCCCCTGCTTGAGCACTCTCTCTCCCTCTCTGACAAATAAATAAAATCTTTAAAAAATAAAATAACAAGTCCCATTAGCCCACTTTGGGCTCCCATCTAACTTCTTTCCTTTAGAGCAGAATACTTTGAAAGAATTGATACACTTAAAAACAAAAACGAACAAAAAAACAACTGATATACTTACCTCCATTTCTTCGTCCATTCTTCCTAAACCCACTCCAGTCAGGGTTTCACCTCTTAATCATTTCACCAAAACTGTTCTTCCTAGATCTCCAGAGACTAGCTTGTTGTTAAGTCCAGTGGTGATTTTTTGTTTCAGTTTCCTTTACTTGATCTATCCACAATTTATGACAATATTTATCACTCTGTCTTCTCTGGAACATTTTGTCATTTGGTTTCCAGGGAACACATTTCCTGTAGTTTTTTTCTGCCTCACTGTCTGTGCCTTCTGAGGCTCTTATGCTGACCTGTGCACGTCCCCCAGGCTGTAAACTGGAGCAGCCTAGGACCCGGTTTTTCCACTCCTTCTGTTTTGTTCCCTCTTACTTCCTAGAATGTATAGTTTTAAATCCTATCTCAGGTGATGATGCCCAGATTTATTGAGTCCAGACTTAATCTTAATTCTAGATGTCTAACCTCAAACTAGTGTGTTTAAAACCAAGCTCCTAAAACTCCTTAAATTCTAACATTTGCTTCTCCTGCAGTCTTCCCCATTTCATTAATGACAGATCCATTCTTCTAATAGCTCAGCTTTTTAAAATTTTAATAACATCTTGGACTTTTCGGTTTCTTTCATCTTTAGTTTATCCACAAATCCTGTTGGTTCCCAAATCAAAATATATCCACAATTTGAACTACTTATCACCCTTACTTGAGTTCGGACCTGGTCCAATCACCAGACTTCTCTTACCTGGATTATTGAATTAGCTTATTAACTGACTTCACTGTAGCCCTTCCTGCCCTTCAGACTATTGTTTTTATTAGGAGCCAGAGTGATCCCATTAAAATAAAAGTCAGATTGTCACTCTGTGTCTTCCAATGGTTTCCTATCTGAGCATTAAGTCAAGAGTCTATACATTGGCCTTCAAGCCCCTACACAGTATCTTAATGTTCTTGTTCAGTCTTCTCTGGTTGCTCTATCCTCCTTGTCATTCCTTTGAACAGTCCAGGTGTGCCCCTATCTCAGAGTCTTTGCCCTTGGCTTTCCTTCTGCCTGAAGTGTTCTTCCTAAAGATACCTGTGTGACTAGCTCCCTTTGGTCACTTGGGTCCAAATCTGGGTTACTTTTCCTGGCCTGTTATCCAAAGTTTCAATCCCCTCCCCCAGTTCATTCCCTTTTCTGTTTTATTTTTTCTCATTATTTATCAACATCGGACATAATATGTTCATTTTGTGTCTTCCCCCCACTAGAATATAAGCAGCACGAAGGCAGGACTTTGTTTCATTTGCTTACTGCTGTCTTCCCATCACCCAAAGTAATACCTAGTATGTATTAGGTACACAGTAAATCTTTGTTAAGCATACATGGCAAGAGTGTGTTAGGAAATTAGATGGTCACATATTTTTTCCCATGGATTTTTTTTTTTTTTAATAATTAGAATCTTATGCTGTTCTGGAGTTGAATTGTTCTTTTTTCTTGAAGTTTCAGAAAATGATCAGAGCTTTGAGGTGACCATGACTGCAACCACAGAGGTGGCAGATGATGAGATTACTGAGGGAACTGTGACCCAGATCCAGGTATAGTGAGTCTTTTTATTGACTGCAAGAGGATTATCCTTAACACATACCTTAGGTGATAAAATGATGAGAACATAATTTGTCTGACAAAGGACAGAATTGAGGTAAGATTTATTATTTTCATTCAGGTTTCCAGTCCCCACTTAAATGAATCTCAGAATAGTAGGCAAAGATAGAGTTTGAAAATTCATTCCCTGTAGAGTGGTTCACATCCACTGAAACAGATGGTGCACGTGCATTCTTTAGCTACATGGAATGATCTCACTTGAGCTATTAAATAACTACATTTTTTCTTACCAGTTATATAAGATACTGGTGTAAAGCTTTTTAAATGTTACCCAGCAGTATCTCTGGTGACTGATTTAGAAGGGCTACATATGTGCTGTGTTCTAAAATGAATGGAAGCTATTCATTTCACAAAGATTTTAATTATAACAGTTGTAGTCCCTTTTGGTGCTTCTAGTCCCTTCTAGGACTAAAATACATTTTACCCTGAGTTAGTGGTTGGATAACAAGCCGGTCCTACTGCTTTCCTTTCATGTGAACTTCTTTGTCTCATAGGAGTTATTTCTGCCCAATGTAATCAGAATTCTTTGCTCTGTTAGATAGCCTGAAGCTTAAATCTGTTTTACTTTAAAGTTTATGTCTGGCTGATTGTGCCTTTCTTTTTCGTATCTTGTCCTTTTGCTTTATTTCTTTATTTAATAACATATTTTTGAAGAAGATAATAGAGACATTATGTCATTATTTTTCCAATGACCCTTGAGTTAAGTGTAAGAGTTACGAGTTGATATATATCATCAAGGACTGAGGAAATCTCAGGTGGGTACACTGTGAACCTTTTCCATGGGGAGCTTCACAGTGGTTCTAGAATGAGAGGATTTCTAGAGGAGTGAGTCTTTCATGTACATCAAACAGTTTTAAGCCTGCCTAGAGATCCTCATAATCTGCTCTTGGATTTCATTGGGTGATTTGGACAGGAATTTTTTCCAAGTCCTCTTAAGCCATAGAGCACATTCTTCACACTGGGCTTGTCAGATTCATTTCCAGTTCAAAGACTGCATAGTGTCACTTCAGTTTCATTTTTAGCACAATAAAATAGCTGTGTATATATGTGTGTGATTTGGTTTACAACCTACTTGTTAAAAAGAGTGGGCAATGGCATTATGAGTTAGACAAATTATGGGGTTGTTTTGTTTGGGTTATTTCTTAAGAGTTAATGAGTTATAATTTGATATTAGCCTTTTGGTTTGTTATTACCATTATAGTGAAGGAATAATGTTTAATAATTTCTAATATTTGTTTCATAAAAATAATCATTAGATTGTGAGTGAAAGCATAGTTCGAAGTTCAGAACTAGCCTGCTTTTTGCTGTGTCCTGTGTCAAAGCAGGTATAACTATTTCACATATTGCTGTAGTTAATGTACTGTCCCATTTCAGCATTGGAGCTAGCTGGAAAAATAATTAGAAAATAAAAAGTTTCCTAATATTTGAGTGCTTTGTGGTTACAAGAGGTATTTCATGGGTGAAATATTTATATTTCCAAGTCTGTGTATGTTACAGACATAAAACCCTACAACCACACCAACTCAGAAAGGCTGCATTTCAAAAACAGCATCCTACTAAATATATCTGAGTAATTTTTAAAAATGGATACATAAAGTAGTGAACAATGGACGTAAAATAGTGTAAAACTTAATAATATGTACATACTAAGTATGGTTAGACATCTTTCAGGTACCTAAGTCTTCTGCAATACTCAATTCATTTGCTATGGAAGGTATTAAGTTTTACGGCTTAAATTTAATAATTGTTGGCTTCATTTGATGGCCGTTTACATGTTTACCATTTACATGTTTACTCTTTGTAGGTAATAATTGTATTTCTTCATCAGGGTAAGAGGAGACAAAAGGCGTTAGGTTTTGCCCAAAGACAGCAATTAATCAGCATGCCAGGTGTATTCCTAAGGTTCAAAGAGTGGGCTGTATATTTACACTCACTTTGGGAAATGGTGATTTTATTCTTTTAACCAGCTGATTAATATATAAGAGAAGGTCACCTCAGGAGAGTATTTTCTACGTTACATTTCTTAACAGTGGGTATTGTTTATATCAAGGTCTTTTCACAGCAATCTATCAGCCTTGATGAATAATAACCTCTGTGTCAAATCTTAGACAGTTGGGATGTTCAGAATACAAGAGGCCTTAGACATTATCTGTCAAGTCTGTCTCCATTCTCACCTTTATAAAGATAACCTCTTGATCTTTAAAACAAGAAAATCTAAAGTATATGACACATAAACATAGGATGACAAAACTTTTCATACTTATTCCAGTGACTCTAGATTTTTGTCCATGGATTTAAGAACAGTGCTTTCTTTAATACATCATATTCATTACTCCCAGATTAAAAAACAACAGAGCTAACAGTAAAAATGTGGCTTTCCTCCTCATTGTCCTTGGGTTGTTTACTGACAGCTACTCTCCTCCCAAGCAGAATGATTTCAGTGCCTCTTGAAATTAGAAATTCAGTTTCTGCCTATTCAAGAAGTAGTCCAATGTCTGTTAGGACTTACGTCTGGCCAGTGACATAGCTTAGTTGATCCAATCAGGAGAATGAACTGAGATGAGTGGTCACTGGGCATGTGACTGTCCTCCTGGTTTGCTTATGATAGATGGTATCCCTGGAATGGTAGCCCTGTTGCCACATCTTACTTACTCCCACTCTAGCTATCTGTAGCCCAGGCCAGCTCTCTTAAGCGGTTTTATTCCTGCAGAATTTGTTAGATCAGGTATGTCTGTAATTGAAAATATATCTGGTGTGATAATTGCCTAAATACACTAAAAGCCACTGAATGGTATATTTTAAAGGGTGAGCTTTATGGTGTATGAATTATATCTCAATAAAGCTGTTAGTTCTTAACTACACATTTCTCAATAAAGACTGCTTTAGCTGCAATAATAATAAAAAGTGATAACATACAGTTCTTTGAGAAGAAGGTACATTGATGAGGTTAGGAATCAGTTCTTGAGGTTGACTAAAATAAACTTGTCAATAAACAATAAGGAGACCATGATTTTGCTGTGTCTTTTGATTTGGCCTATTAATCCTTTAAATTTAGCAAGAGATTACATTACAGATGACTATGTTTTGGCAGCAAACTACCTAAAGAACCTGAACAAGCATGACAGTCAAACTAAGCATTTCCATTTTATTATATGTATGAGCTCATTTTACATATATAAATAAACAGATGGCTTTAGATATCCTATATTGATTTAAGTACTTACTGGAACCCTAGCTGTTATTCTATAAAGTTCAGGCCACTAGTCCAGAAGTAGCTTGCTTAAATGAAGGTCATATTTTGTTAATGCAGGCAGTTTTGTTTTCATACTGTCCTAATAAAAAGAGCAAAAAAAATATTTGTTTTTCTGTAAATTGAATGTATCTTTACTATATCTAAAGCAAATGAATTCCAGAGATTATATTAGAGTTTTTTATAATGTTTAGTATTGCAGACAAAGATGAATCAGGTTGAATTAAATCAAGCTCTACTTGTTGTTTTGTCTTGTTCTTGTTTTTGTTTTTTATCTTTACCTCTTCAAGATTCTACAGAATGAGCAACTAGATGAAATATCTCCCTTGGGTAATGAGGAAGTTTCAGCAGTTAGCCAAGCATGGTTTACAACTAAAGAAGATAAGGATTCCCTGACTAACAAAGGTAAGGTATAATGTGGATTTCAGTGTCATTGGAAAAAAAAGGGAGGTAAGAGCTTGTAGTCATCAGGATTTTGAGGACTTCATAATTGTGATTGAGTAGTTAACAGTAATTGAGTTTTTGTAATTGATTAACCTTGGCTCTAAATGAGACCATGAAACCAACATTAGTTTTTTAATAATCGTAATTTCTCTGAGATGCAGTAAGTTACAAACAGATGCACAGTGGTGGCATTTAAAAGAAAGTATGGTTACTTCACATGGGAGTGGGAAGTCAAGACTTCAAAGATCTTGGTCTGGTAAGTGGCTTAGAGGTTTAAAGTAAGTGTTTATTATAGTTCTCCGGAGTTCCTGAGGATTGGTAGGGAGCTGCTACAAGAAAGTGGGAGTTGTGTGTATACCACTTTGAAGTCAGGGAAAGGAATTGCATTCATCCATGGCATAGTAAATACTCATTATGAATATATTATTCACTCGGCATCCAGCATATTATGTTTACCTTGTCCTAGAATCATTTGTGCATCTTCTTTTGCCCATAAAATTTATTTTTTCCATTGGTGAATTTTTCAGACAGTTTTGAGCATAATTTGGCTTTTGTAATTTTCATGTCTTTTTAGCATGCTTGTATTTCTCAAAAAATAAGACATATAACTGATAGGAAGTAATAACTTTTTAGTCTTCTACTTATTATTTTATTTAGTAGAATCAAATGTATTCTTTTTTTTTTTTTAAGATTTATTTATTTATTTTAGAGAGGAGAAGAGTGCAAGAGAAGAAGAGGGGCAGAGGGAAAGGGAGACCAAATCTCAAGCAGACTCCACACTGAACGCAGAGCTCAACGCAGGGCTCCATCTCACGACCTTGAGATTATGACCTGAGCCAAAAGCAAGAGTGAACACTTAACTGCCTGAGCCACCCAGGTGCCCTAGGATCAGATGTATTTATTAAAAACCAGGGGTTACAGGGTACGTGGCTGGCTCAGTCAGTAGAGTATGTGACTCCTGATCTCACGGTCATGAATTCAGGCCCCACATTGGGCATGGAGACTACTCAAAAGAGATTACAAAAGCAACTATTTGGGGATCTTTCAGATTTCAAAAGAACAAAAAATTAGCTACATTTTATTCCCATAGATAATTTATTCAATCACAAAGCAAATTTGCAGTGTTTTATTCCTCTTGAGAGATAACATTTTCTATAACATTATTTCTTTTCCCTTAAAGGACATAAATGGAAACAGGGGATGTGGTCTAAGGAAGAAATTGATATTTTGATGAACAATATTGAACGCTATCTAAAGGTACTTTATGGCATTTTTTGTTTGTCTCACAAATTTTTTCATTGCCAACTGCAAAAATTAAAGCATCGTTGTATGTACTTTAGAAGGAGCTTTCCATTAGTTTTTCTAATGGATGATTGGTTAATATGTCATAGCTTCATAATTCTAAGGTGTATGATGTAGCATATTTTTAAATAAATTTCAAATTTTTAGTTTAACATAACTTCACTGCATTAGTTAGCACCTAAAGTTTAAACAAAATCCTAATAGCTTCTCAGAATCTTAAAGCCCTGTCTTTTCAAGCAGCCTATAAATTAGTTTAAGCTTGTATTGTCTAAAGCCTAAGATACACATCTTCTTCAAGTGAATTTATGACATGAGTCTTCCCCTTTTTAAATAAATGAATAATTTAGTTCATTTTCCTATTGAGGCTTATATATGGCTAGCTAAGTAAGCCTTTTCATTAAATGTCTCTTGAACATAATATTTTTGAGGTACTGGAGATATGAATTGCTGTAACACATGGTATTGGCTTTTTAAAAGCCAGCAGTTATATTTGGGAATGTTGAAAGCAGGTGAAGAGTAATATACGGCTTTGTACCACGTGAGGATACATGTTGTGAATTCTTCATGAGATTGGAGAAGGAAGAGTATATTCCTAGGGTTAGGATGGTTGTGGAAAATATTTGGAAGAGCAAGGATTTGAGTGGAGTCTTAAAGAAATAGAACTTGGGCTAGAATGGGGCTGGAGAGAGCATGAGCAAATGCTGATCACCAAGGAGTCAGAAAAGAAACCCAGAGCACGTTAAATTAGCCCCTTGAACTGAGTAATTATCTGGAAACTTGGCTTTGAAGTACAGTCCAAAGAATTAGAACTCTGTCCTATAGGAAACTTGGCTTTGAAGTACAGTCCAAAGAATTAGAACTCCATCCTACAGGAAATGAGAAAAACTGGTTGGTACCTTAGTTGAGTGAGGGATTGGTGGAGTAGGTCTCTCTCTGCTCAAGGAAATTTTTCCAGTGATTTGCTGACCGATCCCTTAAAGGAGTTAGTGCATGTTTGAAATACAGACCATCAGCTTTGGGAATGTTTGGGAATGGGAGGTGTACAGTATTTATTGAACCATTCTCCTGTTGTTTGGTACTTAGGTAGTTTATATACTTTTTCACTATTACAAATACATTGCTGCCTAGAATGTCCACATTCCGAAGCCTAGTTTTAATCTGCACTGTCCCAAGCTAAGCTCTGTAAACTATAAAGAGTAAATAAAAAACTTCGGTTCTTTGTTAATGAATAAAGATCCTTCCCACCAAACTAATTTTTTTAAAAGAAACACAAATACAGTGACCATTGAAAATGTATGTCCGCTGGTCACTTACACTTTAGTTAAAACTTGAAAAATGCTGCAGGTTTAAATAAGGCAGTATCAAATGGTAAGAACACTGAACTTTGGGAATTAAGAATCTGATTTCTTGTCTAGGGGATTGGCATCGATGGTTTTCAAGGACCCGTTCAATTCTATGATTAAAGGGCGGGAATGCGACTGAAATTTGAGATCGTTTAGGACTTTATGAACTAGAGTGGTGGAAGAATTGGCAGGGAAAGGGCAGATAAGCAGATGGTCCCTAAGGACACCTGGTGACTGGGTGTCAGGGAAGAGGGAAAAGGAGGATTTGGAATAATTTCAGAGTGTTTTATTTTGGATGCCTGGGAGAATGATGAATGGATTGGCAGAGATAGGAAATGTCCAAAAAGATGTGCTGATCTTGGGAAAAGATATCTGGTTTGATAATTGATTATGGTTTTTATTATGTGCTGTTGTTTAAGAACATTATTGGAGCCATTTTTAAACCAATTAATTAGACGTCATGTAAATGAAAGTATGATACAAGTGGAATGAAAGATACAAGTGGAAAAAAGAGAGCAGAAGAAACTTTTCATCTCACTATATGGTCGTCCTGCAACACAGTGCCTTTCATATATTTAGATTGTAAATGTTAGGTTTAATTATTTGCAGAACTGGCGTAAGAGAATTTTAGATTCTAAAATTTAGAAACTTGGGGCACCTAGCTGGCTCAGTGTGACTCTTGATCTTGGGGTCAGGAATTTGAACACCACGTTGGGTGTAGAGATGACTAGAAAAAAAATTAATAGAAAAATGTGGGAACTTTTTTTACTGTGAAGTTTTATACATTCTAAAGAATGTATAAAATGCATATCAGTGTAATTTTACCTCTTTTTTAAATTTATGTAAATAGATTGATTCTCTGGGTGTTCTGTAATTGGCTTCTGTTGTTTATTGTGATTTTGTGATCCGTACTCTGTTGATTTTTTTTTTTAGCTGTATTTCATTATGCCAATATAGATACTGTAAGTTACCCATGCATAGTTAATGGTCATTTGGGGTTTTTTAAGTTTTTTTTGCTATTAATTTATACAAAGTTGATGGGTGTGAATGTTACTTTATTATGGATTTGATTTGTGTTCCTCTGATTATATACTTTTTATATGCTTACTTGCCACTTTTTATGTTTCCTCTTTGAAATTCCTGTTTGTGTTTTTTATCAGTTTTTTATGGGGTTGTCTTTTTCATTTTCTAGACATTCTTAATGCATGCTGGATACTAATGGCTTTTTGTTTATTTGTATGACAGATATCTTGTCTCAATTCAGTGCCCTATCTTTTTCCTTTTCCCTGGGGGGGGTCATATGATGAAAGAATAATCTTCATTTCAATATCAAAATCATCATTTTTTACTTTTATATTTTGCATGGTTATTTAGGAAATCATCCTCTGCTTCAAGGGCATAAGGATATTGCCCCATATATTGTCACATAAAAAAGTTCTATAGTTTTGTCTTCGATGTTGTTGTTTTTTTTTCCTAAAGCTCTGAGATAGGGTTTCACTGTTGGGGGATTTTTTTTTTGGTTTTATATGGAAGACAGTTGTCCCAGCATCTGTGTGGAATGTCAGTCTTCTCCCAGTCTACAATGTCCATTTCGTCCCAAATCAAGCTTCCATAAATTTGTTTTCTAGGTTTTCTAATTTGTTTCCAGGTACTGTTTGTCCTGATACTTGGCACTGGTATAGATAGCACTACCTAGAGAAATCACAGCATCTGATGGGGCAAGTCCCTTTATGAATGTCTTGGCCCTTTTTGGCCCCTTGCTTAGAATCAAGTTGCGGAGAATGGAAAACCGTTGAAATTTTTATTGGGATTGCACTAAATCTTTGCATCAGTTTGAGGATAATTAACACCTTTACAGTATTCCATCTTCCTGTAGAGAACACTATATACCTTCCATCGCAGTGGCTTCCTGTTCAATGCCTTTTGGTACTTTGTTTTCCTCCATAAAGGACTTGCATAACTTGCCTAAGATTTAATCCTGTTGCTTTTAATTTTGATGATACTGTAAATGAGAACTTTTGAACTTTGTTTGATCTTTGTATAGAAATGCAAATGACTATATATTGATTTTATAGTGAGAATTTGCTAAATAATCTTAAGTTTCTACATATCTAGCACCTGTAAATAATTTCTTTTTCAACTTATGATTTTTATGTATTTTCTTTTATTAGGTTATCAGCAAATCCAAATTCACTAGGAGTGTAATCACATATGAATGTTCTGTTATGAATGTTCTTTCCACATTTATAGATGTTTATACTTTTTCCATACATTTAATAATTAATGCTATAATAATAACAACTTTTTTTTTAATCAACACAAAATTCCTGGAATAAGCTCACCTTCTGTATTGATTACTGACCTTATTACACATTGCTGGTGCTCAATATTTTAGGGACTGGGGATCTGTGTTAGAGAATGAGCTTACCTGAAAATTCTTTTCTGTAACTGCCCTTTTCTGGTTTTGCTATTGAGGTTATGCTACCCTAATAAAACAAATGAGGAGGTGTCCCCCCTGTTTTTCTATACACTAGAATAGTTTAAAATCGGAATTATGTTTTTCTTGACTGGTAGGATTTCCCGTAAAGTCATGTGGGCCTGGTATTTCCATTGTGAAAAATTATTAATAACTGATTAAATTTTCTTGGTGGTCTGTGCTTATTAGATTTTCTATCTCTTCCTGAGTCTGTTTTGGTAAGTTGACTTTTTCTAGGAGTTTATTCATTTTATGTAAGTTTTCAAATTTATTGCCATAGAATTTTCATAATGTTCAACTGTCTAATCTCTGTAGCATCTCTACTTAGGCCCCATTTTTTCATTTCCAGTGTTGTTTTGTCTTTTAGTTTTGCCATAGTTTATCTTTTCATATTTTATTAGTCATGATGAATCTTTTCAAAGTACCATATTTTAGCATTGCTTGTAATTTCTGTTATTTATTTGATTCCTGATTCTGTTAATCTCATTCTTATGATTTTCTTCTTTCTTTAGATATTAATTTTTTTATAATTTTAAAAGGGGTTGACACAACTTGACTTTGTTGAATTTAATAGTTTATTTTTGGAGCATTTAAGTATCACTTTATTATCTCTTGAAACATCTTAAAGTTTATATTTGACTTATTAATGAATTAGCAATACATTATTTTTCTAAATGCCATTGATGGTCTTGAACATTAAAAAAACTTATAAAAAGCATAGTATATCCATATGCATTTTATCAGAAATCCCTAAATCAAAGAAATGTAACCCATTTAGGCACGCGGAATAAAAGATGCTACAGAAATCATCTTTGAGATGTCAAAAGACGAAAGAAAAGATTTCTACAGGACTATAGCATGGGGTCTGAACCGGCCTTTGTTTGCAGTTTATAGAAGAGTGCTTCGCATGTATGATGACAGAAACCATGTGGGAAAGTATGAAAACTTGTAATGATGCATGTTTTCATGTAATTAGGGGAAATATTTAAAGAGTTATTGTTTTTTTAAATATAGTTAAGAGCAGAATTTTAATTGGAGACAGCTATGAATTACTGTTTGCTGTGTTAATATTTTTTTCTCCAGGTCCATGTTGTAAATATGGAAATCTCATTATAATAAAGCCTCTTAGAACTTAGAATCTCAATCACCTTATGTATGTCAGATTTTAAACTTTGCTATCTTCATCAAAGTCTGCTTTATTTTAATAAAGGAACATTATAATAAAAAAATACTATAGTGGGTAAAGATTTAGGAAGTGTGGAAAAAACCCCTCTAAATTCATTAGTAACATTGTTCCTGTTTGTTTTATAGTATGGCACTTCCTAGGTTAGTGACTTTTTTTTTTTTAATAAAACCAGAGTGGAAAATAAATAAATTTCTGAATACAATGCCTGGATTTCTGCTATAGGTAACATTTATGGGAAGGCATCTTTTTTTTTTTTTTTCAATGCAATGATTCTTTGGTGTTACTGACATATTTTTAATTTCTCTTTGGGAATTTTAGGTAGTCATAGTATGGCTTATTAGGTACTGCTTTCAAAAAAGAACGTTGCATTGGCTGTATTAAGCACTTGCCCTCTAAAGAAAAAGAGCTTTTACATTGGAGCAAGAGTCTGGCAGATATCTGTGCATGGGTAGGGGAAATGAAGAGAAGTTTTTTAAATTTTTTGGTGCCTTGTGACATTTTACCATATAATTGCATTTTGGCTCTGGTTTATAATATGCATAAGTCTTTCAGAATAGCTATGATATTAGAGGGCCTGAAACCAGTTTTGAAATAAAGGAAGACTTAAAGTAGAATAGGAGTAAATATGTTTAAAATGTTGAATTTTCCTAGAGAAAGATGTACATTGCTCACTTTTATTATAGCTAAAAGTATCTTTTTATAAAAAAGAAGATAGAAGCGTCAGTTTTAATTTTTAGTAATTTACTTTGAAATTGGTTACTTTAAAAATATTATCAGTATGCTAAGTGACTTAACATTTGGCTCCCTAAGTGAAATTCTGTTTTTTATTAAGGTTTTTTAACATTCTTTGTTTTAATTGATCTTTTTAAAAATTTCTTTAAATTTCTAGATACACACCTGAAGAAATTGAAAAGCTCAAGGAGTAAGTTAAAAAATTTTTTTTCTTTTCCTGCATTTTGATAGTTGGGTTTTAACTTTTTTAATACCTTTGTTTTTTTAAACTTTTACTTTGAAAATGTCAAGAGGTTTTTAGTAGACTGGTGTAATTTAATCCTGCTATTAAGCATGATTGACCATAAAAAGAACTTTTCAGATCCATACGTGCGCAGAGTAGCCATGCCCATAAATTTCGTCTTCTCCTGTAGTGAATTGCTGAATGAAATGTGTCCTCAGACCACTAATAAGGGTTACAGAAGAGATTAGGTGGCCATTCCTGGTGGCCTGAAGACTTAATACCAGGAACTTATAAACCAGGATCAAACCAGGGTCAGGGTTGTGCTACATGCTTAGTTTAGAATTGGTGACTTAGCAAATGTTTCACTTTATGTCTGGGCGGACTCTGTTTTATGAAGGCTATTTTGCAGGAAAAATAAGTTTGCTTTGTTGAGTAGGGCCATAAAGTATGGGTTAATGGATTATATGGATCATGGAGAAAATTGAAGGTTGATCCTCTTTATGCTTGATAGCAGCTTGGGAAACTTTTTCGGATGTCTGAGAAGAGCTTGTTAGGAGTACTCAAAAGGGAACGATCTGGGGATTGCCTGGGAGATTGTGTCAGTAACCTGAGGGGAAATTTGGTCTTTTGAACACATATCCAAGTTACTTATTTCTTCTCTGACCCAGGAAAAAGGCAATTGCTGCCTGTTTTTTTTTCACCCACAGACAACTGTGGACCCCAAAAAAAGGCCACACTTTCAAACTTTGGCTCTCAAAGTATTGCTGCCCACAACTTCCAAACCAGTCAAATGGGAAGAAGAAGAATGAAGAATAAATGATGAAATTAAAAGGGAGAAAACAGTTGAACCCAATGCTGATTGGCAGACTCTTGTTTTAGGCTCCGGATAAAGCATGGCAATGACTGGGCAACAATAGGGGCGGCGCTAGGAAGAAGCGCGTCTTCCGTCAAAGATCGGTGCCGACTGATGAAGGATACTTGCAACACAGGTACTGTGAGCACTGCTGCGGGGCTGCTCTTGTCTCGGTCGAGCTTCCCGCCCCTTCACATACTGCTTTCTCTTCTCTTCCAGAAAGAAATTTGTCATTTGCTTGAGTTCGCATTTTATTTTCTAGTCTTCTTTTTTCTTCACACTTTGTAGGCCCAAGGAAGCCTTCAGTTTTCTGTTTTTGTGTGAGGTGACGTTCACAGGGACACATTTCCTCAGTTTCAGAGGTTTTAGGTGTAGCATGTTTCCATTTTGTAGCAATTCAAAACTGCTGCAGTTGGGAAACTTTTTATTATTAAGGCTTATATACAGGAAGTAGTTTTAATTTAAGCCCATCTAACTGTTGGGCTTCTGTTAACAACAGCTTATCAACTTCAGGTTTATAAAAAAAACTTTAGTTCGGGCAGGTCCCAACTTAAGAAGTTATCTTTCAGTGCTATGGCTCTGTTTTGCTTATTTCAAACAAGTATATTTTTCCATAGGGAAAAAACTCATCGTTAGTGTTTCAGTGTCTGGTACAGACTACAAATGCCTATTTAACTCTTAATGTATACAAATACACTGATGATACTGTTAAACCTAACCTTTGTGACCACCAACAGTATTGAGGCTCTGGCACTAGCTCTCACATAACTTTCTGAGCCTGAGTTTCCTCTAAAATGAAGAGGTTAGAATAGGTGATCTATAGTTCTCATATATGAGAAGGGAAATAAGATCTCGTAGTTCCTTTTAGCCCTAAAATTCTCTGATGGAGCCACAAACTGTGTTCAGTCTTTCAATAAGAAAAGTAGTTCTCAAATTTGAGCTTCCAGGTTGTATATTTTCTGTTTTCACCTCCCTACCCTGCCAAAGTGGAATTGGGAATATTTCCTGCTTAACCATTGACTCCACAGCCCTGTGACCTGCAAGACATCAAGAACATAAATCCCACCAACTCTGTCAATCTTTGGTTAATGACAGCTTAACGAATGAAGCAGGATTTAGGATTTGGCCCAGAGTTTTATGTAAGGCGCTGTGAGTACAGAACCCCTTTTGTTGCCATGCTAAAGTAGAAGCAGGACTTTGTCTTGAATATATGGTATCCAGAACTGTGCCTAGCACATAATAGAAGTTCAATACATATTTTTTGAATGAATCCCTGATGCAAACACACAGCTCTTTTGAAATTTTCTAGACATTTTTAGCTACTGGTAACAAAATGGAAACAGAAGTGGAAGGAGTAAAAAAAACTTTGTTTTTCTGTTCAAGTTCCTTGAGAAAAGACTAAGTGGATCATTTGGTGTGATTACTGGTTTATGGCTTTAGGAAAACCTGGAGTAAAATCATGTGTGAATACCAGTCTCAGAGTTCTGTTTTATGACAGTATCTTAGAGTTGGGATGGTGGGGAAAGGAGATGGTGTTAACCTAGTTTCCATTTTTACTAAAGTGGGTAGGAGCCCATAGGAGTTACTCCACTTGTCTTTCATCATTCATTCCTCTAATGAAGCAAGACTAAGGAAAAATTGTGATTGTGAGGTTCTGTGTCCATCTCGCCTCCATGAAGCTCTTCCCACTTAGGATTAGTGCAGCTTGATAGTGTATAATTCTTCCTAGGTATGTACTGGGTAGTTTTTTTTTTTCCTTAAGGAGTCAGTCCGTGTTTTCCATTAGAATTCTGTATTTTCTTTTACATCAAGAATCGTACTGGCTAGTCAAACACAACCGTCTTAGTAGGTATGTGCAGTTTCCTGCCCCAGGGTCATTGAGAAATAACTTTTGGTGCTACTGCACACTTCCCAGCAGGGCTGAATCTGATTTGCAAAAAAAAAAAAAAAAGCAGTAATAGTCTAGATGATTTCCTTCTTTCAGGGAAGTGGACGGAAGAAGAGGAAAAGAGACTTGCAGAGGTGGTTCATGAATTGACAAGCACTGAGCCAGGTGACATAGTGACACAGGGCGTGTCATGGGCAGCCGTGGCAGAGCGAGTGGGTACCCGCTCAGAAAAGCAGTGTCGTTCTAAATGGCTCAACTACCTGAACTGGAAACAGAGTGGAGGTACTGAATGGACCAAGGAAGATGAAATCAATCTCATCCTCAGGTTTGTCTCCTCAGTCCTTTGAAGACAAAAGCTGCTTAATAGCTATAGGTGGCTTGATTGATATTTCCTCTTTTGGTTTCCCTAGATGCCTGATGTCTCAAAAGCATCCTTTCCATAGAGAGGGGTCCATGGAGGATCTTTTAGATCCTGTGCATTTCATATTGAGCTCTTTTATTTTGTTTGTGTTCGTTCCTTTTTAGTGGACTTAGTGCTCGTGCAAAGTACCAGATTGAAGGCATGGAGACTGAAGTCCTCTCTCCCCACAGAACAGGTACGGCACAGACGGTGGCACCGCACCTTGCCACTGTCCCACCAATGTGCCTCGGCGCTAGCACAGGGGCACCGTGTGCAGGGGAAGAGGGCGATTCAGTCTCCATGCCCTTCAATCTTGGGCGACTGTGCTAAAAGATTGCCAAGCAGGGTGTCCAGGCCTCAGTTACCCCACACCTCCACACTGGACTCCGTCAGGCACTTCCATTTCATACGTATCCAAAAATAGCTTTAAGGTAATAATCCTGAGCTTATTTTTTTAAGTTAGTCAGTATAACCATTAAGACCCTGACTCAAGGGGGCAGAAATACCAGCAAGAAAATGTTTGAGACACCAAAGTAATAAAAGCCCCTCCCTTCTGAAAATGGAAATCATCATGACAGTTGAAGCTAGAAAACAAATAGACCACTCATACCCCAAATCTAGTGGTGTACTATTGGTGGTTTTTGTTTTGGTTGCTGCTGGAGTATTGTTTTTGTCTTTTTATCATTTTATTTTGGGTTTTGTTTTTAATATACTTGTTTAAACTAGTCATCTGCAAATAGCTCATTTCTTTTCTTTTTTTTTTTTTGACTTTTTATAGTTGAATTTATCAGCTTAGAAACCAAAGAACAATCTTCTGTTCTTCTTGCAAATAGCTAATTTCTAAACATTTTTGTTTATTACAGATATGGAAAAGGTCAGATCTAGGAAATAACTTGCTATGACACAGTATAAAACATTGCAAAACATCATACAACCAACCCTGTTCTTATCCTGTTCTAACCTTTAGCTACTCCCTTGCCTTTACAGTGCTTCATTGGCTTCTGACCATTTATGGTCTGGCCCATTGCTTGTACCATTAACAAAAGGCTCTTGCTAGTGCTGGGTCATAGCTCTTAGCTGTGGGGGCAGTTCTGCACCCTTGCAATCCTTTCCCATGCAATTAACAGTAGCATCTCCGTGACATAAGCTGCTGTCCCCTTTATTGCCAGTGCCATCATGTGTAGTCAGGGGAGGGTTCTTCCAGAGAAATAAATTAACATCTAACAGATGTTTGTTTTGTAACCTGTAGGATAGCAGAGCTTGATGTAGCTGATGAAAATGACATCAACTGGGATCTGTTAGCAGAGGGATGGAGCAGTGTCCGTTCACCACAGTGGCTTCGAAGTAAATGGTGGACCATCAAAAGGCAAATTGCAAATCATAAGGATGTTTCATTCCCTGGTAATGTATTTTTTGTTTCTTAATAAGAGTCCTTCCCTTGTCTTACCATATTTACTCCTCAGGACTTAGAGGCCAGAAGTTCTTTGCCTCAGCTAAAGAGGTAAGAATCTTAGTAGATCTTCACTGAAACATCTCTATTTCTTTGGGTAACAGCTTTTCTTCCCTTGAGAAGAGTTGATGTGATATGTAATTCTCAAAGCCCCTAAGATGAAAATAGATACATTTACATAATTCTTGTTCTATAAACTGAAGAAAACGATTTTACATATTGTGTACAAAAATGCATTTCTGAAAACTTAGGTTTAAATCAACTTTTATGTGTTGAATAATTTCACATAACTGGATTTGCCACTTACAGATTTTCTTTGGTGGTTTTATAGTATAAAAACTAAATTTATAATTCATTTATTATGTAAATCTAGAAATCTTAAGTTGGGTTTGCTTAAAAGTGAGGCACAGCATGTTTGTCCCTTCATTGCCTGCTTTGCACTCAGGTGTGAAACTAAGTTGTACAGTCTGTTTAAGTCAGTCAGATTCATTCCCCTTAGTATAGTGCTCCAACTTCCATTTTTCCAAAGGAAAATTAAATACTAAAGAACTTTGGCTTGATAAAAGTAAGATTTTTTAAAAATTAAGTACATAGTTATAAATTTATAAATCTAATGTTAAAACCAGAAAAGTGAATGAATACTAATGTGACATAAACCCACCCAGATTGCAGTTACCACCTGAGAGGATTGATAGAAGGGGGGCAAGTCTAGATTTGACTTTCCTGCCCAAGAATTCAAGGTGGTTGCATATTACTGTTTGGAAAAGACGAGCTGCTACTGTCGAGTTGTGAGTTAAAACTCATAGCCAGCTGATTAAGAAAATAAGCTACTTTGCATTAACAGTATTCTTCCTAAATAATAAGGATTTTTATCCTAAAGCCCTAGGACATAGGCAAAGTTTTTATTTGCATGTTCCTCACAATGGCAATTTTTTTTAATGTTTTTTAGGTGGCAAGAATAACATTATGTTAGGAATTTTTAAAATTTCTTGTGATGGATAATGTTTCCAAAATTTTCCAGACAGGTTGTAGCTTTAAAATATTTTTACTGTTATTTTGCTGAGATCTCACATGCAGTGTACAATTATTTATTCCAAATACTTTCCCTCCTTACCCCCCCACCTCCCCTGCTGCTTAGATGGTGGTCTGTCGGAGAATCAATGTTCTTTTTGTCTACCCATCTCCCTTCAGTCTTAATAAAAGGTCTTAAACAGTTACATGAGAATCAAAAAAACAACCCAACGCTTTTGGAGAATAAATCAGGATCTGGAGTTCCAAACAGTAATTCCAATTCCAGTGTACAGCATGTTCAGATCAGAGTCGCCCGCTTGGAAGACAATACAGCCATCTCTCCAAGCCCCATGACAGCCTTGCAGATTCCAGTCCAAATCACCCATGTCTGTAAGTGTCTATTGGAGACTCCTCGCTATTGGACCTGTATGATTTGGTAATGGCTCTAATACTTTCATTCTCCTAGAATGTTGTCAGAAGTTTGTGCACGTTGACAGAGGCAGTCTAAGGCATTTTATGTTCATTGCCTCAATTAATATTTGCACAAAAGATGAGTGTGTGACAGAAAGAACTTCAAAGAATTAATGATTAATAGACTACTACCTCAAATATAGTCACTTGGGCAAGGAAATAGTTCCTAAGGTGGCAGATCATTTGTAGTAATTAACCAGAGACACACAAATTGGGGGTGGATTTGAAGTCATGTGTCGAAAAAATGGGTTTGATGAAATTGAGATTTTCTTCAAGAAGAGCCAGTTTCCTGTGGGAACTATTTTATCCTTTTTTTCCTTAGCCTCTGATATTTTTTGTGTTTAATGAGATGATGAGAACCAAGCAGTTGTTACAGGGAGAGGAGTTGACAGTTCTACCTTTTTTTCCATGAGAGAGTAACAGAAAAGAAGTGAGAATAAAATTCTCAGAACCAAATGATTCTTCATTTTTTTCCTCATTTCTTTTGTCTACCTAAATGCTATGCCTTTGGAAAGGTCATTGCCAAGAGTATACAAGTTGCCGTATGTTATTCTCAGCCAGGGGATTATTGGCATTTTGAGTGAGATAATTGATTGTTGGCAGGGCTGTCCTACACACTGCAGGATGCTCAGTGTCCCTTGACTCACCCACAAAATGCCAGTAGTACTTGCTAATCATTATGGCAAATAAAAACACCCTAAGGATTTTCAGATGTACCCTATGACACTATTTTGAGAATCACTGGGCTGTCTTCGGTCATGGTGACACTACATATACCTATATATTCAGTGACTATCAGAGTTAACCTTGGAGACCTTTAAACTGATCATGCCTGTCTTAAAATTCTAATTTAAGTTTGGTTATTTGCTTTAGCTTTCTACCAGTGTAATAAAGCATGAAGAATTTTTCTTTAGCCCTCTGCTTATTTAACTCTATAGCCTGAAGAATTGCAAAAACTGGTCTGCCATATATATGAGAGCTACTGTTGGTTATAGATTGTGCACGGAGATTGTTAGAACTTCCCTTGGCTGTTGGGATGACTATACTTACTGGGAATGGAGACATTGGAACTTTAATATTCACAGGATAACTTTTTTAAAACATGTAGGATAATTTTATTTCTTCCAGCAAATGTAAGAGTTTTATACTGTATCAGTTATTCTTTGCATTTAGGCTGAAATCTCATGATTGTTTCTTCCTTTATGTTAGGAGTCAGGGCCTAGCAAACTTTAGGGCCAGAATAGTAAATATAACCACATTAGACTTTGCAGCCCACATAGGTCTTTGTGGAATTTTCTGATTTTTAAACAATCCTTTAAAAATGTAAAAACTAATGAAAAATGTAAAAATCATTCTTAGTCTTGAGCCACATTTGTCCCTGTCCATAGTTTGCTTACCCATGACGAAGGTTATTTATCTGGAATCACTTTATTCTAGGTATGATCTTAAGATTCATCAAGTAGAGAAATAGTAACATGAATTGGGTGTATTTCTTTTGAAAGGTGTCTCATTTCCTTTCCAACTAAGAAGTATTTTGGGAATAAACACTACACATTACAAGATGATTCCAAATCATTTTTCACTTGGATTTATCTACAGGTCACTACATCTGCAGGTCAATTGAGATCACATTTCATCCAGTTAGTCTTAATTCCTTAGAACCTTGATCAGGTATAACCAACACTGCTCAAGTCTAAAGCCTCAACTAATACACCTTTAAAGATATTATATACTGGGGTGCCTCAGTGTCTCAGTGGGTTAAACCTCTGCCTTCAGCTCTGGTCATGATCTCAGGGTCCTGGGATTGAGCTCCGCATCAGGCTTTCTGCTTAGCAGGGAGCCTGCTTCCTCTCTTCTGCCTGCCTCTCTGCCTACTTGTGATCTCTGTCAAATAAATAAAACCTTAAAAAAAAAAGATACTATATACTAGGTGATCTCTGCAGTGCTATTCAGTCTCCCAAATGTGTTCTTCTGAAATAACACTCCCCCCCCCTTTTTTTTTAAAGATTTTATTAGAGAGAGAGCACACAAACCGGGGCAGGGGGAGAGAGGGGTGCAGAGGGCAGACTCCCCGCTGAGCAGGGAGCCCGGCATGGGGCTCGATCCCAGGACCCTGGGATCATGGCCTGAGCTGAAGGCAGACGCTTAACAGACTAAGCCACCCAGGCTCCCTGGAAATAATATTTGTATTTCATGTTTGTGGTTCCTCCCAACAACTTCATGAGGTAGGCAGGACAGATAAAGTCTCTGAACATTAGTAGGTTCAAAGCAAGCTGTTTGCTCGGTTTACATGGCTAGGGAGTAATGCTGCTAAACTGAAGCCTGGTGTTTGAGGACTGCCCTTCCAGGAATATACTGCTTATCAGACTGTCGAGGAAATTTTATTTTTAAGTTCTTCTGACTTGTAAGTTAGCCTTAGTGTATTCCTCTCACTTCTAATACTAGAAATATTTTGTGATCTATATCAAGGGTTAGCAGATACTGTAACAGCTAGTCAACTCTGCCCTTACAGTGCAAAAGCAACTGTGGAAAGTAGACAGGTGTGGCCATGTTCGTGTAATACTTTTCACAAAAACTGGTAGTGGACTGGATTTGGATATGAGCCAGCCCCTAATCTCTGCCATCCCAGATAACTCTGTTAGATTTCTTCTCGTAAAAAATTTAAATGACTTCAGATTTCTAGGCAAATTATTCACTGTGAGATTATGTATTTTATTTATTATTGTCTTGTTCCTACCACAGCTTCAACAGAGTCCCCTGCTGCTACTGTTGACTCAGAAACAATAACACTAAACAGTGGAACACTACAGGCATTTGAGATTCTTCCAGTGAGTAACACTTCACAAAAGAGAAAGTGGTCATTTTATGCATAAGGAAAATCACTGGTCACTGGTTTTAGCACGGTTATCATATGAACAAATGAAATAAAAACATGATTGGCATTCAGTACAACTATGCCCGTGTTTCTGAGGCAGAGTTAAACAAGGACATATGTGACTTTCCCCTTTTTCTTCATCTGTAGAGGTTTAAACCAATAATGTGCTCTTTTTACATATGAAAGTGACAGGGCTTAATGAGGAGGGTGCACGTATGAATTTGTATTGAGTCATAAACAAATACCATATATAACCAAAAAGTTTATTGTACTGGCCTTTGGGGATACAGAATTTAAAAGTCCCGGTCCTAAATGGTGTAGCTAGTTTACAAAAGAATCTTGAAGTTCCTAAAAAGGTGAAACAGTATATTTAACATCTGTGCCCCAATTCTAATCCAAGGTTTACCTAAGAGAAATGAAAACATGTTGGCATTACCTTGTACATGAATGTTCCTCTTCCTAACAACCAAAAAGTGGAAACCCAAATGTCCATCCACTGACAAATGGGTATATAAAATGTGCTGTCACCATGTAATTAGCAGTAAAAAAGAACCAAGTACTAATATACGTTCCAAGGGTGAACCTTAAAAATGTTATGCTAGGTGAAACTAGCCACAAAATACCCTGTAGTGTTTGATTCCATCTGAAGTGTCTAAAATAGGCAAATCTGTAGAGAGAGGAATGATTGCCTGTGCTAAGAGGTTTTGGGGAGCAAAGGGCCAAGATTGCTAATTTGAAGAAGGGGGTTTCTTTTAGGTGTCATAGAATAACTTTTTAAGTCCCCATTCTTGTCCTGTTTTCTAAAATGGCTAATACCCAGGATTAGCTTACTTTTCAGGAAGAAAATGTAAAGTAGGTTTTATTTAAATTATGTCAAGGTTTATTTGCTATGAAAAACACAGGGCTCTTAGTGCAAAAGTTTATCTTCTGCACAGTCACATCTCATGAGGATAACGAACGTGGCTGAAGGTACTCTTTTAGAACAACTTTGGAATTTCTACTAGCAATTTACTTAACCGAAGCTTCTGCCTCCTTATCTTATCAAATTAGGGATATATAATATAACCCTTTGTCACAGGTTGGAAACTTTTTTTTTGCCACCTCCCCTCCTCCCCTGGCCAAATAATATACATACATATATTTAGAGTATGTGTTCAGGTTTTTACTTACTTGAGTCACAAATATTTAAAGACTTCTGTCCTAATTTATTAATAAAGGATGGTACCTCAGTTTCAAAACCGTGAACATTACAGGAACTTAAAATGTGTGTGTGTGTGTGTGTGTGTGTGGTGTGTGTGTATATATATATATATATATATATATATATATATATGAAGTATTTACTGTCTGACCACATTTAATTTACTAAAGGTTGTGTTTGTAAATGATCAGCTTTTACTTTTACGGAGAGGGAGTAAAGAAATTGAATCCTATTGTGTGCCAGGGACACACCAACGCCCACAATCCCTTCCCTGGGGTAATTATTATGCCTGCTTTAGCAATAAGGATACTTAGTTTCATTGAGCTGGTCCCAGGAGAGCTGTTGTAACTTCAGTACACAAGACCACAGGCTCTAGGACTTCAGCATCATCATCTAAGTGCAAATACTTTCCCTTTGGGAGAGTAGGATAAACTGAACTCAAATTATCAAATATAGATGCTTATGGCTGTGAAAGGCTTATTGGTATTGAATAGTTTTATTACAGCTCTGTGAAATGTATCAAGGTTAACGTATTTGTCAAATACTCTTTTTCATTCACAACACTAATGACAATCTCTGTACATTTTTCCTTAGTATAAAAAGTATTTTGTAAAATTATACTATGAAAAAAATCTGTTCAACTCTGCTGTAGTAGTACCTTTTCAAAAATGGGGAGTGTGCCAGTTCTTACCGTTCTAGACAGACAGTGAAGGAAGACTGTGTGCGGGTTACTGCACTGGACACAGTGGCTTATGATACCATGTCTTGGTGCCTAGAAATAAATGGTTAAGACTAGACCATAGAAATACATGGGAATGAAGGGCGGATCAAGGTCTGGCCTTGCCGCTCTGTGAAACCTCTACGATAAGTATAAGGAGGTAAGAGAAGTCAACATTATACCCTTCATTTTATTACTGGAGGGCACCTTCAGGATTGGGAGGTACATTTGTGGCTAGTAAATTGAAGACCCCATTTTGGATATAAAGCTAGACTTAATAAGCAAGCTTATTTACTCAGCCTGTTGCACCTTTGTCGATCTTTTTTTTTTTTTTTCCTTTAGTCTTTCCATTTACAGCCCACTGGCACTCCAGGCACCTACCTACTTCAGACAAGCTCAAGCCAAGGCCTTCCCCTCACTCTGACGGCTAGTCCCACAGTAACCCTGACAGCTGCCGCTCCTGCTTCTCCTGAACAGATCATTGTTCATGCTTTATCCGTATGTTACGTCAATTCCTTGATTTTTCTAGTTTCTGTAGAAAAGACTAGCTGACAGATGTCACCAGAAGCTTTTTAATACCATGAGAGAACCCACATGCCTTCAATAATAGTAAGAGTAGGTCTAAGGGGAAAATTGATTATGTGCTCTGTTTAAGTGTTTGAGTACCTGTTACGGACCAGGATTAATTGGTAAGAGTTTAAGAGGCAGAACTAATGTAGTCCACTT
This sequence comes from Ailurus styani, assembly GCA_002007465.1. Lineage (NCBI taxonomy): Eukaryota > Metazoa > Chordata > Mammalia > Carnivora > Ailuridae > Ailurus > Ailurus styani. The sequence continues at coordinate 289,337 of LNAC01000478.1, forward strand.
ATTCAAACAATTTTTCCTACTGCTGTTGTCTCAGGCATATAGTTTTACACCATTACTCTGCCTTCACTGGGGTGTAACCCTTATCCCATGTGTTTCCTTCCATGAGATGGAATGATAGGGGTGGCGGGGGGGTCCTCGAAAAACAGTGGTAAGAACAGTGCAGTTCCAGAAGTGCGAGGACAGGGGAGGGGACAGTAGGGTACCACCTATAAATGGTAGTTGTCGCTTATAACTGAAGTCTGGTAGGGACTTCCTCATTTTGCCATTGATCGTTTTCTTTGACATTTTATAGCCAGAACATTTGTTGAATACAAGTGACAACGTCACAGTGCAGTGTCACACACCACGAGTCATCATTCAGACCGTTGCCACAGAGGACATCACTTCTTCCATCTCCCAAGCAGAACTGACAGTAGATAGTGATATTCACTCATCTGATTTTCCTGAGCCTCCAGATGCCCTAGAAGCAGACACTTTCCCAGATGAAATTCATCAGCCTAAGATAACTATAGAGCCATCATTTAATGATGCTCACATATCTAAATTCAGTGACCAAAATAGCACAGAACTGATGAATAGTGTTATGGTCAGAACAGAAGAAATCTCTGACACCGACCTGAAACAAGAGGAGTCATCTTCTCCTTTAGCCCATGCTTATGTTACTGAGGTAAGTTGCAATTAAGGGAACAGCCTCTGGGTTCTTGATTGAGCCTTAAACCTTCAGTTTGGAAAAAGCCTAGCAATAATTTATGGGGGAAGGGTTCCTCCACTAACTTCCTTTTTTCTCTGGACATAAAATCAAAAGCAAACCGTACCTGTGACCTCACAAGTATGAAACCTCTGTGTTGCTCAGCCTTAGCACCAAAACTTTTCCCCCATACCCTTCCAAAAGATTGAGAATTGTTTGCTGGGACCTATGGAACCATTTTCAGGAGAGTGGTTAGTAGTAGGTACAGTTAGTCGTACAGTTTAGCAACCTTCCTTACAGTGTAACAGCATTGTTTCTTCTAACAGCCTTGTTTCTTCTATGTTCAGGCTTCTTTTTAAATTCTGTTTTGTGTATTTTTCAGCTTTAATTTTCTTTTCTTTATAAAATGGGATCATGTTTGAATATGAAGTCCTTTTAAACCTATGTGTTTGGGATCTTTAAAGAACTAAGAAATAGGAGTCAGAATGTTTTGTTTTGTTTTTTTTTTAATTGCTACTATTTAGGATCTAGAGTCTCCTACCATAGAAGAACAAGTTGATCAAACAACCATCGATGATGAAACCATCCTTATTGTTCCTTCACATGGCTTTATCCAGGCATCTGATGTTATAGATACCGAATCTGTCTTGCCTTTGACAACACTAACAGGTACTGTAATAGAACTCCATCATGTGCCTGATAAATCTTAAGGGGGGAACATCAGGCTACTTGATCCAACAATAATTAGTCATCTTGTTAGATTTTTATACTTTGATATTGGGTACTTACTATACGTTCTTGACATGGATTACAGTACATACATGTAAACTTACTTAACACTTAACTCATTACAGATCCCATACTCCAACATCATCGAGAAGAATCAAATATCATTGGATCATCTTTGGGCAGTCCTGTTTCAGAAGACTCAAAGGATGTTGAGGATTTGGTCAACTGTCATTAGGTAATTCTTCAGAGACAGGTAGCTCAGGCAGAGAAGCCACACTGTTAATTACAACATCTCCAAAGAAATAGGAGCAACTCCTAAGAGGCTTAATTCACCATTCCTTTGGCTTTTAAATAGCTATAGTGCTTAAAGCCACATACATGTTGCTGCTATGACTTTTACCTCCTTCACCTGTACCATCTGAGGTCTAGTCTTAGGACAGTGTGTAGATGAACTGAGTATGGAGGTCTTAACTGCGTAGATCCCTGTGATTTGTGTTAATTGTCAGCAGGGAACTTTATTCTCTTCAGCTACTGAGAAAAGTTTACAATCACCAAAGCTTATCTACTCCGTTTTAAAAGCAGTCATATTCATCTCTGAAGATCAGACATGGCTCTATTCAGTCTCAAGTAGGGCTGTTCATATTTCAGAAACGTCCCATCGACATGGCGTAGAGCTTACCAGTGACGCTCAGAAATGTTAAGTATCCTTAGTTTGACAGGTGACCAGCATCCTGTACAGAGACCTAGGCGGGGACTGTGTAGCCGTTACTGTTGGTTTACCCATTGCTGGCAGTGGGAGCTGATTCAGGCTGGGTACACAAAGAAGCATTATAAGAATTAAGAACATTCACTACAGGTTTTTTTTTTTTATCACTTATAAAGGGAATTCGAAAGAGAGTAGCAACACAACTCACCAGAAGCTAAGTAGAGTTTTCACCCCTTCAGAACCCACTGTTGTCAGTTTACAAAGTTAGCACTTTGAAGTAAACTTAAACTAAATGGGACAGGAAGTAAGGTTGCCTACCCTATACTATGACTCTTAGATGTTTTGCTATACAAATTACCCAGGAAATAGTTGAGGAAGGTATCAGAGTCTGACCTTCACTTTCGTGCATTAGCTGGTGGGGTGCGACATAACTTCTCCCTCTCAGGCAATTTAAAAAAACAAAATTTGCTTCTGTTATAAAAGGAAAGAAATCAAGAGTCATTCCTGTATTAGAGAAGGTGAAGCCAAAATTAGCCTCTAGGGCTTTAATGAACATGACCCCTATAGAAAAGTCATAAAAAAAAGGAAGGAGAGAAAAAAGAAAGAAAAAAAAACTTGTATAAATTATTTTATTTATTATTGTAATTAGATCTTCACAATCAAAGTTGTCTTTTCACCGTCTGTGTTTTGTTAATGTGAAATTGTAGTCATAAGCAAAAGTTGGTTGCCTAGGGAACAATAATTGTATATTCAGTTTAACAAATAAAAGAATATTTGTCTTAAAATGCAAGATTGTTACATAGCTTTTCGCCATGCACTTACATTATAAAAAAGTTCATTTCAAAAGTGAAAATTGCTTGTGCCATTTGAGCTTCAAGGGTTGGAATGTTTAAGTCCAATACCACCTCCTTAAAGCAAAGCAATCTAGGATATGTGTCCCCTGCAAGAGGGAATTTTAGATTTACAATTAACATGAAAATCATGTATCAGACTTGTGCAGGAGATTCTTCAGCACAGCTTACCCCGCTCTGACTCACAGTCCTCAAGTATAGCTTTGAAGAGACCTGGTCAGTATTTCTCCTTGGCAGCCTCACCTCCCCACGTCATGGAAGTACAGGTTCGCACATATACATAACATGATGATAGAAAATAAGATATAGTAAATTAGATTTCTGAATTTCGGCTCTAAGTCTCCTTGTCGATACCAGTAGATCTAAAAGAAGAAGAATTAAATAACAGTTTAAGTAAGAGCCACTGGGCCTGGCATGAAAATTCTTAAATATAGCTAATTCTTTTTCAGCTGTGACTGATTCCATCCATATATACTTTTCTCCCAGTAAGCGAGACCATCTTTCCATTAGTCTACATTTCTGAAACTAATGTAGCCAAAATGTAATTTTTCTCTTTATAATTCTAGTAGTACCAAATTTCCACATCCAGGATCATACCTATTCCTGCTTTCTCAACTATCTTTTTTCTATTCAAACCAGTAGTCATCCAATCACTGAGAAGCCATCCAAGAATGTCTACCTTGTAGGTCTGTTTTAAATGTATTTGTGTAAAAGGTACAGCTCTCTCACATACTAGAAGGGATGGCAACATGTAAATTCTTACTAATTACAGAGTCAGGCTGCCAGTACACTAAGTTTTTAAACAAAACTAGATCATGTTATGTTAGTCACTCCTGGCTCTAGGCTGGGAGTGAGAAGAGGCATCTCTGGTAGCTTTGTTCCAGAGGCTCCAGAAGTGCATGGGCCAACTCTTCCTCTTATCAAAGGAGTAGAGCAGAAGAAATGCATCAGATAAAGCACATTACAATGGTGATTTAAGGCCTATGCCAGTCAAAACTATTGCTTTTAAGGGTTTACAGTTTCGGTCTCACCTCTCCTCGAGGGAAATAAAACAACAGCCAACTAATGAATGACTAAAAAATTGGCAAATATCTAAATGAGGATCCATCACCATCTTTGTTTTATGTAGAGGAAAAGCATCTTTATGGTAAAATTGTACATTCTTGGGACAGGACAGAGCTGCAGCTTAAAATTTCCCAGGAGATTCTTGGTGTTAATTAATTTCATTTGGGGAGATAAACATAGAGATTAAAATAGACTGATTCTGTAATTAGAAGTAAATCAAGAATGCTGTATCTCTTCTCTTAAAGCAGTAATGGCATTTGCCAGATCCTGCTGGGCCTGTATGCAGTCCTTAAAGGAAGATGAATTAGGTCAATTAAACCAAAGCTTTGGCCACCCAAGTCTTAGCTCTTTTTCCCCTCCCCAGCCCACCCTTTTTAAGCTTTCAAAGCAGCAGTGTCCCTTTAGAATTAACGACTCCTGATTCCAGAAGCAAAAAAAACCCTGTCAATTAATACCGAGACTTCTGACATCCTTTGCATCAAGGTGGGGATGGGTAACTAGACATAACCTTTCTTATAAACCCAAGGCTGGGAATCTGTCCCAGGTATACACTGCAACCTTCAGCCCTCAAGGATACTCAATTTAAATTCTAAATAGTACTCACAAGTATGCAGGCAGTAATACTACTCAAAGAGATGCAGACAGCAAAAAATATATTCAATGGTTTTGGAGGTAGTTGAGGGAAAACGAAAGCACTGATCAGTGTGACCTGTATGAAAAGAAATTGTGTCAGGCCTTGGTTAGACTGGAGTTTAAGCAATGTCCTATTATAAAACACTTCACACTGTAAAATAGTATCAACCACCACCAGGTTTGCCTTCTGGAATATTAATGTTTAGTAAAGTATTTGTAAAAATCTGTTCCAGTATGTTACTTCTTTTAGTACTTCCTTTTCTAAACTTTTCCTCCGCTATGAAAGGAGACAAAACATCATAGCTCATAAAACTAGCTAAACTCAAAATAACCTCTTGACAAAAAGATTAGAAAGCATTTAAACCTCAATTCCCAGGATTAAGGATTACACTGGGAAAAGTTCTAATCTTTATTATGTTATTTTGAATACGCCAACAACAATTAAAACCAAAAAGGTTTTTGAACATTTTGGAAAATACGAAAATAGGTTTCTAATACACTGGAGTTCTGTTTCTGCCACAGAAAAAGCATTATACTCATTCTTTTTATTAAGAAGTCATTGAAACCTCACTAAAATTCTCTTCGATTTAATGAAAATGTGATACGAAAATGCCATTTTCAGACTCTGGCAACTATAGCTTTATTTTTACAGCAGTAGCACCAAACTACGTTATAGTAGTACCAAACTACATTATAAAGGATGAAGAATGACCAAATAATTGTTTTAAACCAAAGGATAATGAGTGTGCTTTTAAGAACGAAATAAACTTAAAGGATTAGCAGAAAAGGGGAGTTGTGGGTCATATACAGAAGGAAATTGCTGGTGCCACTGACAAATTACAAATTTACTAAACAAACTTGGTAAACTCAGAAAAATTTACTTGATGTGTGCTATTTCAACTAGGGGGCGAGGGGGGAAATCTAAGTATTCCTGTTGTCTACTGCAGTTTTGTTCAAGCAATAATAAAACAATACTAGACTATAACTAGAATACCTCACAGGTTCATGTACTGGCCTCTTTGACATATTTTTTCTGAGTGTTACACTGAACCATGGTAGTGAAGCTTTCAAAAAACTTAAGCGAAAAGCCTGGGTGAGACACAAAATAAACATACTTACTAGAATCAGTAAGGATGTTAAGCTGCCAACAACTAAATTGATGATTCGATCCTGAAAGAGAAAAGAGTTTTTGAGCTCTATGATGGATCCAAGGCACTTTCAGAAAGGTACAATTCTAGCCACTGGGGGGGATTTAGAATTAAGAAACTAAGGTCCTGCCCCTCTTTGAAAATCTTTACACATACATAGAACTGCCAGAAAGGCCAAGTATACCACACCACTGGAGTGGATAAAATACCTTGGTAAGACACGGAAAACTAATTCGAAAAGGTTTTCTGAATGGACAGGATGCTTTTACACTATAGTCTTTTGAAGACTGGGGAAGGACTGAATGGATGCTTATAAATATTCCGTGTGCTGCTGGGAACAGTCTGAACAGAAGCAAAGAGACAAGGGCACTGGGATGGCCAGCCAGCCAGGAACCAGACTGCAGATGAGGTCGAGAGCCATGAGTTTGGGCTTACTTATGTTACAGTTTAGGTATCCTTGTCTAATGTAATTTAAAAGTAGATGCTCCTGCTTGAAGGGATCACGCAATGCCAGGGCTGGAGGCCATCTCAAACCATCTAGGCCAGTGCTTTTCCAAGTTAATGACAAAAGCCTTTAATAACAAAATAATTATTTGATTGAATGGAGAGCCTGGGGTCCTACCCACTGAGTCTTGTCATTCCTATCTCCACTCCAATTCCACAGAAAGGTTTGGAAAACTTCTAATTCAATCCTTATTTTGTAGATTAAGATAAATTTAGGTCCCGTGTGAGTATGGTTAAATCATTTGCCTAAAGCCCTACAGTGAGTGAGAAGCAACTTTGTAACAGGATTCCCAAATCAAGGTCAATGGTTAGATAAAGCTTCAGCTGTGTATATAAAACTAATGTACTATTAATAACGTAATATCCGTGTAATATGTAGATTTGGTTGAGCTTACAGAACAAGGTATTGTGTACTAGATCTAACCAAGGACAAACCACTTTCTAGACTAAGGCCACTGCAATTCACATGCTATATAGGACAAAGGTAACAAACTCAAGCCACACCCTTAGAACCTAGGAGGACTCAGAACCAATCTTTTCACTGCCTCGGCTAGAGAAGCCTGTCCAGCAACACCCAGAGTCTGAAATTACAGCTGTTTGTGGGGAAAAAGACCCAGGGGCAAATCACTAATCACTAGTCACCAGTGTCCACACACAAGGCAAATGTGTATCTCAACCTAAGTTGCACAGTCTATTCATGGGAGCCCCATTGTTTCTACCTTATGAAAAAGGTTTAACTGAACTCTGGTCTATTCTGAGAATATCTGTTCTCATCTCTTCAGGAGTTCCAGGAACTTGCAAAAGTTTACAGAGGTCTGCATACCTCACATAACAACTCTCTTACCCATAGGGAGGAGACAGTGAAGAGGTTCAGGTGAGGTAGCCAGGAAGAATCACTTATCTCCAAACAGCACAGCAAGATGCCAACTAGGATTGGAGCAGGAAGAAAAGTAATCATAGGAAGGGACAGTAACTATGCCAAGAGCTTTTGCATATCTTATAAAAAAAAAAAATCCTGGGATGGAATGGTATCGGGACTCTTTTACAGGTGGCAAGACATGCTCTGGGAAACGGAATTTGCCCAAGGTCTCAGTATTGGTAAGAGATGGAGACAGGATTTGGTGCCAAAAGAGCAGATCCCATTTACACTTCTCGACGGAAGAGCAACTTAGAATACTACTTCTGGTCTAGCAAAGACATCAACTAGCAGGTGGCCCCTCAAAAAGCCCATTAGCAAAGAACTACAGTGGAGTGTCTTTCAGGAATGAAGAGCTCCTCCAATGGCTTTTTCATGTTGTTAAACTTATATAAGCCTAACTGGTTTTAATCTTTAATGGTAAGATATCTAAACTTTAATGAAGTCTCCTTGCTTGCCTTCTAGACAGTTCACTGAGTAGAATCCCAAGTTATCTTCATGAATATCAGTGATTCTATCATAATGCAGCCCCTCTGGGATGCCCAAGATGGGATGAAGCATTTAGCATATGGTCATGTGTTTCTCACAGGGTTTTCCTTCTCCAAGCCAAGGACTTGGCTTCAGGCCTCTGCTATCCAAGTAACCATGAATCCAGGCCAAAGAAACAGCAGAGTTGACTTAGTAAGACTTCCCACATCGCTTCTCGGCCTTTTGGCTAAGATCAAGTGTAGTAAGACTTCCCACTTCTAGGCCCTTCTAAAAGCTGGCTATGGAAAGTGTGATCTGCAGCCCAGCAGCATCGGCCTCATGTGAGAGCCTGTGAGAAATGCAGAATCCTGGGCCTTGCCCTAAGACCCAATGAACCAATTTGCATTTTAAAAAGATCTTCAGGCGATTGGCACATTAAAATTTGAGAAGTTCAAATAGAAGAAGTCCTTCCCTGGGCCCAGAGATTACTTTGCTGGGCTTTACCATCTCTCCCAGTTCTCAATATCCAAAGATAGAGCAATAAAAGCAAGTAAGAGCATTTCAAAAGTCAGTTTTCAAACTAATATGCACCAAATAATAAAGTACATGAAAATAAGAATATTAAGTTCTCACAGAAACAGTCTCCTCCCCAGTTTTATTCCTATTTCTGCCTACCAAAACTGCTCCCCTCCCCAGACCTTTAGACCTTATCCTGTGTTTTATTTTCACTCCCCAAGACAACTCGACAAGATCAAAATCATCCTTGATCCTTAATTGGAGAGACGATAGGATAGGGAATTAGAACATCCTAGCACATGAACACAGGAAATGTATAGTTCTGCATGTATTACCTTATGAGTCATTAAACATCTCCATTATATCTCAATAAAATGAAGAAAATTACCATATTCCAGATGCAAATACAACAATGAATAAAACAGTCTCTACCCTCCAGAAGCTGACACTGTCCAGGGCTCAAGAGGGGACTAAGGAGAAAGGAAGTGAGATACCTTCGTCAAGTAGAGAATACAAAACAAAATCAAACCTGAGAGAGGACTAGCAGATGAACAAAAAGGCCCCAGAGAAAACAAAAGTATGGCAAATGGAGATAGCCCATCGCTAAGCCAGCTTCATTAGACCTGAGCAAAGGGAGGGGCCTCAGCCTAAGCCCAAAGCAGTTACCTCTTCATCTTCCTTGGAAATAGGGAAGGAGAAAAAGATGGACATACATGCCAAGGGCTTGTATGTGGAATGGTAGAAGGTAACCCTGTGAATCAGGTAAGAAAACATGATCTCCATTTACCAATGGGTAATTAGGTTCAATGAGACTGATCTGTCAAGGTTATACAACCGGTAATGGGCAAGTCTATCCAATGCTCTCTGCAAAATGCAAGCCAAAGGTCTAAGAATCCTTAGACCAATAATATGTATGGATCCTGAAATTAAGAGACCAAGGTTCTTAACTCCTTCCTGCCACTGGCTAACCATGTGACTTTGAAAAGATCCCTTACCCCATCTGGGTCTGTCGTACCAGAGGATTGGGCTGTGTGGTATCTGGGCCCTTCCTGCTTTAATAATGTATAGTTCCAGAATGTCAGCTTCAAATTGCACTTTGAAGGGCCAGAGTAGAAGGCCTACTCCCTAGCAATCAAAAAGCAGAGAAGCCCCCAATCTTTCCTTGTCAGTCAATCACCAGCTTGGTACAAGACAAGAGAACCCCAAACACGTGTCAAATGCTTGGGTTTCATGATGGCTCTGGAAGGAAACTGGCAGTAACATTCCAAATAAACAAAGACTGGCATTTGCCCTCAGCAACCTGGAAACATCCTGGTTCTAGACTGTTCAGAATGCTATCAAGTATTCTGTTTCCAGAGCAATTTATTTTTTGCCTTCTTCCAAAATGGATTTAAGGGCTGTGCTACTACAGTCAAATCCCAAACCACTGAAGCAACAACAAAAAGAGCAAGGCAAAATTTCCAAAGGGCTTTGGGGAGTGGGGTGAGAGGGCAGGCGCGAAAACTGGAGTACAGAAAACTCTTCTGATTTAAGCTCACATGTTAGTACTAAGACTGCTGGGGAAGCGGGAAGTGCAATAGGGTTTATAATTGCTTGCTGATTAATAAGCACACTGATCATCAGAAGAGGCAAACTTTTGTTGCATGGATCTCTGCAAATACAGGGACAAGAAAACATAGCTACTTCACACACAATCATCTCTTATATTGACCCATAAGAAAAAGGGAAGGCCTAACGTCCTCACAAGAGTGAGCTGTGGGGTGGGAGGCAGGGTGGCTAACATGCCACACTCCCAACTCGAATGCTCACCCTTCAGAGCTCAACTCAAACCTCAAGTCCACTGTAAAACCTTTCTGGACACCATCCTCGGGCACCTTCCCTCAGGATGAGAGGCTCTCGTCTCAGGACTCCAAGATCACACCGCCCAGACTTGCCGCTTACTGTCCATCCCCTCCCGCTAGGGCTGGAAGTCAGTTTCGGGCCAGGCAGGCAGCCTTTTCGTCTTCCTTCCCTGCGGCCTGGCACACGGTTGACTCAGAATCATCAACAGAAGTGGCCAAATGGCACTTCTCTCCGAGGGCCTCTCTCCAAGAGAGGCTCCTCTCCTCCGGTGGGGCCTGGCTGCTCGGAAGTCTCCGCTCCCAGGCAGAGTGCCCCGCGGCCTCACCGCTGCAGGATGGACACGCCACAGCTCAGCCAGCAGAAGCTAGGCGCTGCTCCTGCCAGCCACGAAGGCCCGACACCTTCCCAGGTGCCTCCCGGGCTAGAGTCCATTAATTCCACGGAAATACATACTACATCAGGGTCCAGGTTTCTCTACCTGAGGACAAGCCCAGTTACTGACTTTCGGCTCGAGCAGGACCACGCACTGCTTTCAGAGGCTTGAGAGCAACTCCTGCTGAGGAATCCATCCTTTAGCAGGTGCCGCTCAGCACTCCCAGGGAGAAGCAAAGGAAAACAGGAAGCTCTGCGCAGAACCAAAAACCCCTGGATGGGCAAAGCCACAGAAACGAGCTCTTCCACCCTCTGGAGAGAGACAGAGGGCGCAAGGCTTGGGGTAAGACTGAGAATTCCATTTTTGGCGTTGCCTCTAATTTTGAGACTCCATAAAATCCTTTGCCTCCAACACCATCGCAGGTAGCGCGGCAGATCCACACCCTCCCGCAGGATGTTCTCCAAGTCCGTCCTCACACCCACACTCGCAAGGCCTATGAGCCGTCCCACCCCCTAAAACCTGTCCCACGTCAGCCAACAGCTTCATGGACTGCAGAGTTCTCCCACACGCTGCATTTCCCTTGCTGCCTCTGTCTCTGAACGCTGTCCCCAAGAGAGCCGTGTCACTCATGTACTCATGCCAGGTTCACGGGCGAGGAGTGGGGGGCAGACCATTCCCTGCTCCCTCCCTGGGCCAGATGGAGTTAGCAGCTGCAGTAATATCCTCCACTATAGTCCAAGTGTTTGTGTCCCCCTAATTTCTCAGGTTCACATCCTACCGCCCACTTGACACTATTAAGAGGCGGGACCTTTGGGACATAATTCGACCACAAGGGTAGAGCCCCCGGGAATGGGCTGGTGCCCTTCCAGCACGTGAGGGCACAAACACAAGCTACAGCCTGGCAGACGACCTTCATCCACCTGTGCTGGCATCCTGACCTCTCACTTCCAGCCTCCAGAAGGGAGAGAAAGAAATGTCTGTTGTTTGTAAAATCACCTAGTCCTTGGTCTGTGCTATTTTGTTGTGGCAGCCCAAATGGACTAAAGCATCCTCTTGAAGACCTATGTCCTCATGTCCAGTCAACTTCTTCCCCCTCCTCTTCTCAGTTCCTCGATCATTTCTGCACCTGTTGTGGCCACATCTGTATGCCTCAAACGTTTTGCTCTACTGCCCCTCAATCTGGTCTTCACCCACATCCACGGACTAGATCATTCCCCTGCTGTTACGCCGACGCTCTAACTGGAGGGCCTCCCTCCCAATCTCGGGCCACGGGGTCAGCGGTTTCAGCTGTGCACAAGACTCCCCAGTGGATCTGTTCATCACCTGCTCTTGATGCTTTGAAAACCCAGTCCTGAGTCCCCCCACAAACCCTCAATGACTTCTATGCTCCCGCGCTGAGCCTCGCCGTGAGGCCTTCCCACTGTCCTAACCCCACCCGTCAGGTTATGCATCTGCCTCCCCTCCCCCCACCGCCCAACTCCCCTGTAAGGTCTGGGAGCCTAAGGGCCAAGGGTCTTCCTTGTCCGCTGTCAGAATGCACATGGCTGCACTCCAGCCCCAAGCTTTGCCCTCCCAGCTGAGTGCCCTGATGCCAGCCTGTAGCACCCCACTGGCAGGAGCACCTTTCTCTAGTTCAGACAAAGCCAAGCCATGTGGCTGAGGAAGCTTCCACTGCCCAGAGAGGAGAGAACCTTCTCTGCTTTGTACTAAGGTGCCACCAAATCACGGGTAGCACGAGTCATGCTGACCACAGTGCCCAGCATTTATCAGATGCCCAAACACTAGCTCAAAGACAGACTAACCGAGGTGATTGCAAATCCCTGTTGTCAGCTGAGCCTACACTGTACTTCCACAGCCTTTCACTTTGAAATGACAGTCCCTGCGTCTCTCCAGAAAGTGGTCTGCAGGTCCATCTCAACTCAGTTTCCTGATCCCACTCTTGCAGCCTGTGTATCAGCAGACATCCTTTGTCTGGCATCAAAAAGATGCCAAGGGAAAGAGGAAAACTTCTCCTCCTGTTTCCATTCTTTCCAGCCTGAAGAGAACCAGAAGGTGACCTGCTTCTCTGCCAATCCTGCAGCCATTCCCTGGCTCAATTATCTCCATCTTCACCTGTATGTTGAAGCTCTTTGTCACGGAGTCCATCTCTGGTCCACAAAGCTCAATTCCCTCCAGCATCAGAAGAACCTTCCATCCATACTGCCTCCCACTTTGGTATTACACATTCATTCTCCACTCATCTTACATGCCAAGTGTTAGGAAGTTAGGAAGAAAATAAAACCAGGTAAATGCAGAGTGACCAAGGTGGAGATGGAGGGCTATTTGTAAAAAGAGGTCAAGGAATCCTTTTTGAAGATGTGACCTAGGGTGTGGAAAAGAAATGAGACACTCAAGGATCTGGGAGAAGGGTGTTTATTGCCGATGAGCCACTGCAGCAAGTGCCAAGGCCGTGAAGCAGGAATAAGCTTGGGAAATGGATTAAGGAAAAAAAAAGGCGGGGGGGGGGCGGGGAGGACGACACGGGACACAGGGTGGCTCAGTTTGTGAAGCATCTGCCTTCAGCTCAAGTCATGACCCCACGGTCCTGAGACGGAACCCCGCATCAGGCTCCCTGCTCAGTGGGGAGCCCGCTTCTCCCTCTGCCTCCCACTCCCTGTTTGTGCCGACAAATAAATAAAACTTTTAAAATAAATAATAAATAAATAGCCAGGATGGCTGAAGCTCAATAAGGAAGAGAGAGGGAAGAAAAAGGATTGTTTAATGCCTTTCTATCTCCCCTGCAGTACATACATGCTCCATGGAAAAAGATACACGACCCAGCACATAGCACACCTCCTTGGATATAGTACAGTTAGTAAGTGAATACGAGAATATGTGCGTGCACACTCAACAACCTATAGCCTCCAGAAGGAAATCACACTCCTTCACACAGGATTCAAGGCTCCCACCCAGCCCATTCCCAGCAAGCTCTCGAGTACAGTCAGTGGTGCCCAGAATTCCTTCACCATTTCCTGTACTTTCCTGCTCCCACCCCTTTGACAGAAGCGGGACCTCCTGCTTGGATTCCCTGTCGCCTCCGCCTGTCAAAAATCTTACTCCTGCTTCAAGGTCTAAGACTCAAAAGCCCTCTGATCTGGTGCCCTGAGTAGAATTTTCTCTTTCTTCAGGCTCCCAGAACTTTGCTCATCCTTTCATTAAAGGCCTCAATCCCATTTTAAATACAGAACTTATCCTCCATAACCCACGAGAGCTTCCGGTCACTGAAGACAGTGATTATCTTCTCTGGTGAGGCCAAGAGAAGACAGTCCATTCAGCACGCAGGAAATGTCCAAAGGGCACCACTTCCTACCATTGTTAACCCGACTGAGTGAGTCAGACCCTTGAGCCACATCCTACAATTTTGTGCCCAAATTTTTGCATTTCTCAAACTAAACCAATACCATAAATAAATGGCCAATTCTCAGGAATGATTTCCTTTTATTTCTTTCAAATCTCAGGGGAAAACTTCTTGTCAGGAAAGCACTGGAAATGGCGTAATCAGATGTCTCAAGAGGTAGCCCGATAGGTATAAACCTACCGAGAGGATGTAAAATGTGAGACATTGGGGCCCAGCTGAAGCAGGAAATCTCACGCCTTGTCAGTGGGTTAATGTGGTTCCCGAAGAGCTACACAGCTCTGACTAGGAGCCTCCCCTCACACGCTGTCATCAGGGCCAAACCAGGGACAGCCTGCATAGGGTGGAAAGCCAGGAGACAGCTTATCTCACTAGCAAAATGTGGCCAATAGTGAACTTGATCCTAGGTGCTGCTCTTCTGAGACAATCCAAAGAAACACCAGACTTGGAACGGTGCCAGGAGCAGAGGCAGCTGTAAGAAGGTGAGGATGCAGGCACACCCACACTTTACAACCCTCACCCTCACAGATCCCTCCCAAATGCACCACCACCACCACGGCCCAACTCGACCGAGTGTCCATCTGAACACCAACCCCCCCCCACCCTCCCCCCGGGGACCTCGTCTCGATATGGACAAAGTACATGCACGAAATTTTTAAAGGTTTCCCTTATTTCCACACACATTCTGAAGCAGCGTTCATTTGTCAGTATTTTTGTATCTCCATCCCACCTGATTCTCTTTGTCATAGATACTGGAACTTGAAACAGGTGAATTTCATTAAAGCACCACTTATGCAAATCAGATCACAGGGAAAATAGAAAACAAACCTACTCCATGAGTTTAAGGGGCAAAATAACCCCTAGAATCCCATAGGAAGGGGCCGTGACCTCCAGCACAAGAGGAACAGTACAAGATTATGAAGTTAGGAGCCCAACGGACAGAACAGATTTATTTTCCCGCCAAATGCCGGCCTGCAGCCTGAGAGGAGTCATTCAACTTTTAAGCCTAAGTTGCCGTGTTCATACAATGGTCGAACGAGTGGGGCTGCTATAAGGATCTGGAGGTAGTATCTCGGTAAAGCCCCTAGAACAGTGACATTTCCCAGAGAGTCAGTAAACAGCTGCTGATAAGGTCGGAGTATTATTTCTACATCTAATGGGGCATCTTACCAACGACAGGTTGGGTCCTCAGAGATGAGTGGGAGTACAGAGGGCCCATACCCTGGCCCCAGTTTCTAAGTCAGCCCCAATTTCAAATGCATTCCATCATTCCCACAGGGACATTCAAGTCTGTCAACCACAGCTCAAAAAATATAACCATACATACACATGGCCCACAGACCGACCCTCGGGAAAGAAAGGACTCACTTCAGCAGACCTCGCTACCACCTCAGACCTGCAAAAATCCATGTATGGAGGGGACCACTCAGCAGGCCAGGGAGCTTCCAAGAGGAAAACCTCAGTTGAAGTTTTCGGTACAATATGGTATTAGGTTTACTACCCGCCCCTCTGCTGAGGTAAAGAAAGGATCACAGGAGGCCGTTAGCTAGTCAGCTGCCCGAGGGTCTGAAACACCCTTACATTTTGGTGCCCAGTGTTCCAGGCTTCTCAACACCATCCCCTCTTCTACGGTCACCCAACATGGCCCAAGGATATAGTTACCCTTCTGGCGATGCTCGCTTCTCACTTACATCTTAACATATGTAACATCAAGAATGGGCATTGTGCCGAGGGCCAGAAAGGTTGGAGAAATGAAGCAAGTGGCTCCTACAGCCCAGGAGCTGACACTTGGGGTCAGGAAGGCAAGATCTAGACAAATCCTTTACCACACAAGGAGTAAGTGCCAGGGGCACCTCCGAGAGCTGGGCTCATCTGAGGGCAGCATGGATGCAGGTGGGGTTTTAAGGAAGTTCTAAGGCAGGGATTTAGACTGATCGGGATTCAGATATTTGGAGAAGAGAGGGCACTGGATCCGGGGAATAGGTTTCTTTATTCACTTAAACCTTTATGAGGCTCTCCCTCCATAATAACTTCAGCGGCTGCAGACAGACACATTCCTTCACCACCCTGCAAAAATCATTAACCCTGTCTTTTTATTCTTTTTTCTGAAGTTGACTGCAGAGAGCAGGGGTGGGATGCCAGTTGAAATGTCTGTCTTGTAGAACCGGGTAACACGTAATGAGCCAGGACCGCCCCCCGCCCCCCACCCCCGGCTGGCACATTCCCCTCACTGGCTTGAAAACTTTCAGGACTCTCTCGAGAAGTTTCAAGTTCCACCCAGGTCCTACTCTAACTGCCACATACTTTGCTAACCATAGATCAGCCATTCCTAGGTTCCACAAGGCAACTCTGATAGGGCAAGGCTCTCCCCTGCTTTCTTGGGGGGCTGCATTCTGATAATGCATCTTTCTCTGCTTCGAACCCAGGGACCCAGAGATTGGCTTACTACACATCACGAATCTGATTCCAGGGTTCAGCAAGAACACTGCAGAAAGGTAAACAGCATTTGCCAAGAGCAGGCAGGAGCTAAAGGAAAGAGGTCCATGGAGAGGTTCCAGCCTGTCCTGGGCTTCCACACAGCATAGGTTAGACCAAGGCACTCAGCCCTCTCTCCGTGCTCCAGCATCCTCGGAGGGGCTTTCTAAAATTACAAATGCCTGAGCCCAACCGGCAGAGAACCCCAGTCCTCCAGTCTGCAGGTGGGAGAGAGCAAACTTTTTAGAGTAAGAAAGAAAAAAGGCATGGCTTGGATCATGACCGACTACCTCCAGCACAAGAAATCCCAACTCAACGTGGTTGGTCAGTGGATGAGAGGCAAGGGGCCAGCTGATCTGGTACCTCGAGCGACTAGATCCCCTTTGACAGAGACAGGAGTCTCGATCAGAGGATCACCCAGAAGCCGTATCAAGAGGAAAGAAGCTAGAAGCCTGCACCCCTCAGAGTAAAGACTTTGGCCTTCTAGGAAGGGGGAGGGGTAGCAGGCAGACACAATAATCTTAATCACAGCTTTGTTATTAATTAAGCAGCAACCCTTAAACCTCCCCCCACAAAAAGCACAAATTAATCTGCAGACGCGAAAGGCCCCAAGTTGGAATTGCTTTCATTGGAGTACGGGCCATAAAAAGACCTTCCTTTCCCCACCAATCCTGTTTGTTTTGTTAACAGGAAGAAGGAGGGATGAAGGAAAAATACTTTTGGACATGGGCCTTTAGCCTTTGGAACCAAAGATCTGAGCCTCGAGACCGAGGAACGTATCCCTACACAGACCCCACCCCCCGCCCCGATGAGCTGAGTTCAGTGTATGTACCTTCACCGAAGTCATTTGCTTTCTTCCACTACATCCAGGTATGAATGGAGGGGCAACCACGGTCACCAGCCGCCTTAAAAGATCTGTCACTCATTTTCGGAACCAGTGACAAAGCAACAAAACAGGCTGGTCCGGAGAGCAGTTTATACCTTCCACAGGGGTAACGTTACTGCTTTCCGGCTTGTGCCAGCTACGGGCTGCTGGTTTGCTTTCTCCCCTTGGGGAACCATCTCTCCCTCTCATCTTCGATTCATCCATCCGGACTGGATGACACTGATTTCAGATGACTGGGCAGGCAGCCAGCAAACCAAAAGAAGAGGGATTCACAAGCCCTGAGGTTAAATTAGGGTCCCTCCGTTACTTAGAAAGGTGGCCCCAACTATGTGTGGTCCTGAGGCAAACTTTTAAAGGCAGCCGCAGACAAGAGAAGATTAATCTCTTCTGTTTTAGTTCACACTAGGGTAGAGAAGGGAGGAGCAAGGAAGAGGCTTCCTATAGGAACACATCCAAGAGTGTTCTGTTGAAATTGGTCTTATGAGTCCTCCTGTGGGGGAGGGAAGAACTCCGTTACTCATCACGCCCCTAAAAGGCTACCTTATCAACAGTTCACAATACCAGTTACCCACCCCTCCAACCAGAGTCCCGGTGAAGCCCTGCATGTTAAAGGTTCTAACAAGTCCCCCAGAGAAGGAAACATTTTTGTGAGAATGACTATGGAAGCAGCATAAGTAAGAACTCAGCTGCTTCAGAACTACGCTGCCCAGTAAGGCATTACCAGCTGTTTGTGGTTACTGAGCACCTGGAATGTGCTCGTCCAAACTAACACGGGCTCTGAGGGAAAAACACACGATGGATGCCCAAGGCTTAGTCCAGAAATGTCAAAGTAGCTCTGCTTTTTGTATGGATTATTACATATTCAAATTTATTTTGGGTAGGAAATTAAAATGTACTGAAATTAATTGTACCTGTTTATACTTTAGTATGGTTACTAGGACATTTAAACTCACCTATGTGGCTCACATTGTATTTCTACTGGACCGTGCTCCTTTAGAAAACGCTAAGCTAGAGCATGAGCTTGGCATCCCCAGATATGATATATCCATCTTGGCAACTGCGCCATATTTGTTTTTTCCCCTTCGAACAATGTACATAAGTATATCCCAGACTGTGGGAATAGATAAAAACAGCTGAAAACAACATTCGGACCAGGATGCGTAAACTAGCCCACCTAGCAACATGTAATTCTGAAGGAAAAACAGACCGGTTTCCTTTTTGGTCCATTATCCAAGATACTTATGTAAGAACAGAATGGTTTCACTTTGCCTTTCCCTCCGTGGCTCTGAGAAAGTATTCTTAAGTATCATAGTGAAGTCTGATTATGTTCCGAGTTTGGTAAATGAAAAAAATATGTGCATCCCATACATTTGAAGACAAAAGTTACTTCAGAGACTTGCCCACAAGGAAGGTGCTCAAGGCCCACTGGGTTATGTATCTTCTGGCCTATAGTAGATTCTGGCATCTTTCAGTCACTCCCTGACTTGGGATGAACCCACTTCCTGGGACTGAGTAACTGGTATGTGAACGTCTACAGTGCTTCTCCAAGTACGCACACAGACTGCATCATTCACTATCTACTATCTCCGTCAGCTCCTGAAAGGGAGTTAGTTATTCAAACATTACCAGGGAAGAGCTAGTGGTGTGACTGAACAAGTAGCCTGCTTTGTGGATTAGCTTCCTCAGTGATAAAACAGAAGTCACAGCGCACACCTTACAAAGGAACTGGATGACCTAACAGGGGAAAGTCTGAATGCTTAGAATGCTGCCTGGCACTGAGGAAAAGCAACTTCCCTGGACACTCTTCTCTGCCCTGGAGGCTTTCAGTCATCTTTGCCTTAGAGGAAGACACTGGACCTAAAGCTCTAGATTTAAAATTGAGAGACTAAAAAACATAAAGATAAAAGTAAAATTGACAGGCTATATATGGTCAGGTGTTATACAGCAAACAAGATTACTTTAAGTTCAGAGCATCTAACAGACTAGGACAGGAAGTGGGCTTTCCCCTTTCTGGATTTTTCTCTTCAGAAATGGTAGCTCTTAATACTAAGTTTCGCGGTGAAGTGACTTTTGTGTCCAGTTTCCTGGGGTCTGAAAGAGCAGGCTGGGGAATTCCTCCACAGGGGAGCCAGTGAAGGGTTTCCCCGGGTACCCAGGGATCCAGCCTGCTCCAGCAGTCACTGCTCTCCACAGGAATGGCTCCACTGCAACCTGTCCGGCCCACTTCCTGTGCCTGGCCCACTGCACATCCTCCAATAAAACTACCTGCCGTCATTAAAGACCTAGGTCTCATCTTCTTCAGACCAGACATCTCAGTTTGCAAGATGCCAGATGTTTCCTCCCATTCTCAGACCAACGGTCTCTTTCTTTTCTCAGTAATGGATAATTTCTCTATGTCCAATCATTCTGTCAGCCTCACAGAAGGAACTAAATTTTGATATGTGGAATTGTACCTTATTCTTAGTCCCTGAGCTGAACCTACTGTTATGATGCCCAAAGTTGCCTAAGTAATGCTAGGCCTATATACTCTTGGACGAAATAAGCAGGCAACAAAAAGAGAAACATTTCCAACAGTCAAGTTTTTGGCTGGATTTCAAACTGATCACAGGCTGATCACTGTAGAAAACTTACAGTCATTGACTGTTTAGGCCCAAGCAAGTCAGAAAACATCAGTATTTCTCAATGCCTCTGTAAATCAAGTCCATTATCAAGTCACCCAGAGTTTAAAAAATCAAGGAGCAGTCCTGCAGAAGGCCGGCAGCTTCCAAATTCAGGGCTACACCCCACCCTGCCAGGTATACCAGTTTCCTATGCTTTCTGGCAGAGGTCGTCCCTGACCGTCCCCCCCCCCAGCTGAAAAACCCAAGAAGTTCTGAACTCCACATGTGCCCTACTTTTTGAGAGGCTTGAAAGGACTCTCACCTCTCTCCCCTTCCTGCTGTGCACTCCAATGCCATCTCTAAAATAAATTTTAAAAAAAGGACTTTGTCAAGGGTCAAAGGTCACCAATAGCACTCTCTAGGTTAAAAAAAAAAAACAAACATACAGCCTCATCTTGCCAAAATGACTCAAAGTTAAAGCGGAAGAGAGGATAAGAGCTCTCTTCAATTACTGGCCCAGAGCATCACATAATGAAGCCTATAAGAGGGTATTATACTTTTTAAAATGCTACACTAAAGTCCTACAGCTTGTTTAGGTCGAGAGACCCTTTGATCCCTTCCCGGGAGGGAGCGCCATCAAAGGAAACCTCCTATCAAGCCTCTTTTCTTGGCTGCCTCAGCAGTAAACCCTTAATGGATCCAGATAAATACTCATCAGAAGCACCTCTCTGGGGTTTTCTTGCGAAGCTTTAGTTACACACCTGAAGCCTCTTGAGGGTTAGCACTCCCACTCCACCTCCCCTTCCCAGAGGGGCTTCCGTACTCCCCTGAAGGGCCCCCAACATTCCGGAACTTTCTCAACTTTTCTGCACCCCCACCTTCAGGGCTGCGGGGCCAACCCTGTCCCCTGTCCCGACAACGAAAGAGCCGAGTGGCAAGACAAACATCTTCGAGGGAGGCAGGACTGAAGAACCAGCGCTCTCCTCCTCCAAGGACCTTCAGGGGCCGCAGCCAGGGCTCTGGGCGGGAAGGCAGACACACACAGACCACACACATCCCCAACCCGGACTGCAGGTCTGCACTCGCCTTGGCCGACGTCTCTCCGAACAGAGGTCTGTTGTCCAGGCCACTGGTGCCATAGGTCCTGGTAGAAAAGTCCTCCATTTTGGGGTTTCTTCGCCCTCCCGGGCCACTCAAACGTGAGCCAGCATTACCTCCCGAAGGTCAGGTCCACGACGGCCCACGGCGCGTGTTCACCGAGAGCTCATGGCCGAAAGCGCAGGTGGGTCGGGGACGTCCCCGCGGCAGCGACCGGTGGGCGCTCAGGCCCGGGGGACCCGGCCGCCCCGCCCGAGGCGCGCCGCCCTCCTCATGGCGAGAAGCGCTGCAGGAAGTGAAAGGAAACAGACACCGCGTGGCCGACTCTCCCCGGGACGCCCCGCCCGCGCGGCTCCCACTTCCCAAATCTCAGCGCTCGGCCCCGCCGGGCTCGCGTCTGCCAGGTCCGCCGGGCGCTGCAGCTCGCACAGCCAGCAAAGTCGCGGCCGCGCGATCCCGGGGGGCCCACGATTCGCACCCCTCCCCACCGCATTTCCTGACACGACTGTTTCCCGAGCTTTCTCAGGATCCTCTCGGGCACCAATACCTCCGCGCTCAGGAAGGGGGGGAGGGGAGGTTCCAGTGCAGACTTCCTGACAAGCCCCTCTGCGAGCCCTCCCTCTCCACCCCTCCAATTCCCGAGCGGCGGGAAAAGTGAAGTGGCCCCAGCCGAGCGCTCCGCGGGCCTCTCGCCCAGCGCGGCAGCTACACGTCGCAGCCGCGACCGCGCCAGGCACCTCGGATCCCCTTTCGTTTGCCGCATCTGCCCGCGCACCGTCTCGCGTTCCGCAGCTCTCCTCGGCTCCCTCCGGCCGGGGCCGCGGCTGGAGCACCCGCCCGGGCGGAGCGAGCCGAAGAGAAAGTCCCTCCTCGGTCGCGCACAGATTGGCCGCCCTCCCGGGGACCGCCCCGCGCCCTCAGGCCAAACCTCGGCGTCCCCTGCCGCCCTCACGCTGGGGCGTCCTGGCCGCGCGGGGGTCCGCAGCTCCCGCGCTCTCACAGCCGCCGGGCTTCGGTGCCAAAGACTCTGGGGCGCGGGCGAGTCGCGTGGAGAAGAAAGCAGCCTCGAGCGGGCTCGAGGGCCGAGCGCGGGGCTGCGGGTCCCCTCTGCTCGGCTCCCCGGGCCGGGACCCGCGGCCTCTGTCGCAAACCGACTTGGCCCGCCCAGGCGACGTCACCGCCGGGACAGCCAATCGCGCGGGCCGAGGCGCCGCATTGGCTGCGGAGCTTTATTTCTGGAGGTGCCAGGTTATTCCCGCTGGGGCGGCCAATCTCCCCGGCCGCACGTTTCTCAGCCTCTTGGTAATTAGCGTCTGCGCGAGCTACGTGGCTACAGAACCCCTCTGAAGATAGCTTTGCATTGGGCAGGAAACATCTTTAAAACAACCAGCGTGTTTTAACGACCCCAGTCTTTGCGCGACTAGGACGCGACGCGGGTCACTATTAAATTGTTGTTTGTATGTTTGTCTGGTTTTGTTCTGGGATAGGGTTCCGGCGGCGTTTAAAGAAACAGTCGGCACGTGACACGGGCCAGGTACTTCTTTGACTTGCACACTCACGCTGTTAGTGATTGTGCTGGCTAAGCATGTTTGCAGCCACAGGGAACACTTCGTGTGTCAACCTCTTTTCCGGGTGATAGAGCATAGAGAACTGGAGGTGGACAGGCCTTATAGGCAACATAGTGTGACCGCATTTGGAGTCACAGGTATTAAGGAACAAACGGAACCACACGCTAGGTTCGCTGGGCACTGCAGCTCCGAGGTTAAAGAGCGCTCTGACAATGCTTGTATGCCGGGAGAACCCGTGCTGGAACGCTGTAGCCATGTAACACTTAGAGCCCAAAGACTGCAGGTTGTCTTTCAGCAGTTTAGATTAAGGGATTAGGACGGAGGGTGGACTAAAAACCACAAATTCATCAACCCGAAATTTGCAACACTGAGTAGAGTGAGGTATGTTGTGTATCTGATCTACCAGTTATATATTTCATAAAGGATTTTTTGTGCCGGATTTTTTTTTAACAGGAATGCTACGCAGTCCTGCACCCAGTTCTGATAGAAGGCTTAACAAATAACCTCGGTCACTCACATTCAGCCACATTCATTCGACAAGTATCTCATAGAGCCTGCTGTGTACCCGCCAAACACCAGACAGGGTAATATGGTGATCGAGAAAGAGACAGGCAAGATACACTGGCTAAGAGGCACAAGCTTTGAAGTAGATCATATCTGCCCTCAATGAGTTTTTATTAAAAAAAAAAAGTAGTAGAGAATGTACAAAACATCTGGCAAATAAATATCCAAATGGTGGTTGTCATAATGGCGATGATCAGGACTCCAAGGGGTGCTATAGGGATACTTAGGAGGGTGCCCACCAGCTTCAGCTGACAGGGAAAGCCGCAAGTAGCCTTCTAAATCAAGACCTGAAAAGGAGTATGATTTAGCCAATGCGAGGCAAAAAGAAGGCAGGCCAGAGAGGCCAGATATTTCTGTAGGGTGTATTTGAGGAGGAAGGTTGAGTTGGAGACAATGACCCCTTTACTCTAGAGTTTCTTGTTCTTTTGTCTCACTAATTTTCTATGCCTCTGCTCCATTCTTTTTCCTAAGAACCAGCTTCCTTATCATTACTACTCCCCAATACACCCAGTGACATATGGCCTAAGCTTCTTTTGATGCTAAACTTAGGGAAAATAGATCTATAGAGCCACTACCCACCACTGGTTTGCAGCTTAGTCTCTATTTTGTTAGTTCAGGATCTCATGAGAAATTTCAATCAGCTGAGTTCAGATTACGGGTGGTTTCCAGTTGCCTTAAGTCCTTCACCCCCAACAGGTAGAACCAGGGACAACAGGTATCTTCTGAGGTTCACCCCCTTCAGCAGAGTGGAGTAGAGGGTTATTTATATAAAGAATAGAGTATGTGTAGAAAACAGTGATGGGGTTATCTAGTGTCTCACCACTCAAAGTGTGGTTCCCGGACCAACAAATCGGCATCACCTGGTAACTCGTTGTAACTGCAGAGCTTCAATCCTCATCCCAGAGCTACTGAATCATAATCTTCATTTTAATAAGATCCCCAGGGGATTCATATGCACACTGAAGTTTGAAAAGTACTTCTTTCTTCCACTTCCATTTTTATCAGTTGTTCCTCAGACCATTACATGACCCTTCCAATACCACAGCTCTTCACTTCTTGATCCTCATTGTATTTAAGCCACTCATTCTAATGCAACATTCTGGATGTCGTCAGGTCAGCATGCCTGTTTGAAAGAAGCCAGCCCATTTACTAAGCCTTATTCTCCAATGCTGCCAATTTATTCATTCTGCATCAGTCCCTCGGCCATTTCAGAGTCTCTGATCCTTTGGTCTCTTGAATTTCTCCCATTGGGTCTATTCCCCTATTTTCACATCCTTCCCATTCAGATTGTGTGTGCTATTAGTAAAATTGCTCTTTTGACGATGTCTTCAGTTCCCTCGTTCCATGTATTTTATCACACCTGTGCAGAAAGTCCTCTGAGATAATCATCATTCTGCCACCTCAACATCCATGGCCAGGTGTCTAGTGCAGCTGGTGCAAAAAAAAAAATCATGAATGTCCGTAATTAAAATAATTTTAAATTCAGGGCAGCCAACATCAACTGCTCCCTTAAAACCAGCTGGAACTCCTGTGTTACCTGGGCAACCCTCTCTTGTGTCTTGTGTCCCCTTACCCTTGGCAGATAACTCAGCCACCCACTTTGCAAGGAAGAAACCAAAGCTGTCATCGGAGATCCCCTCCATTTCCCAGGAAACTAACACATGTACTGTATTCACCCTCTTCATTTCTCTTTCCCTCCAATTAGAATGGAAGAGACCCCTGTCCATCTCTTATGTTTTACTTCCTATGGATCCCACCATCATGGGGTCTCACTATTATGACTGTTTTTTTCTACAGAAAGCATTTAAGCACGCCCAGCTTCAACCACGTTAAAGCAAACAAGTAGAGAACTCGCATTAAGCCATGTCTACCTCTGGCTGCCATGCTCTCTTCATACTCTCTATGCAACTCTGGGGTCAGTCACCTATAGAGCCATCTTTCTCTCACTCCCCTCTCCCCACCTTCTTCTTTGAAAGCAGAGACTACCTCCCAATGTAAAGGACGAAATGCCGAATGTTCACTTGCTGACAATCCCTTGCAGCTAGGGGAGTGGTATGTGAGTGTTAAGGGCAATGAGTCACTAGAGCAAGTTTCAGGAGGGGTTCCTCCCTAATAAAAGGAGAGGCAGAAGAGGAGACCTATCCCTTAGATGTTGTCATGTGAAGACGTCATATTTGAAGATGCTTCTACCATCTCATGACCACGAAGGGCGGCCAAGAGTATCCCAGAGAAGCCATCTAGAATCTGTGAACCGCCCACCTCCAGGCTTCTTGTTACATGGTGTGTGTGTGTGTGTGTGTGTGTGTGTGTGTGTGTGTGTGTTTGGAATGGGACCATCTCTATGGTGTTGGTCACTTTTATTTGGGTATTCCCATGCTTACAGCTGAAAACACCCTGTTACATTTTTAAAGCCAAAATTTCAGTGAAAAGGTCCATATAGATTGTATTCACTTCCTCACCTGCCACATTTGCCTCAGTCTCTGGAACCTGCCTTAGCCACACGGCTCTCCCGTGTTCTCCCGTGAACATTCCCGTGAGGACTTGGGGCTGATTCCGCGGGCAGCACTTAGCATTTAAAAATCCTGGAAGAAGACTGTGTGATAGCTCTTCAGCTCTTTCTCTACACAGCTCTTACATAGTACCCCCAGGGCTCTGTTCTTACCCTTTTTCTCTTGTCACTATCGCAAGAGCCAGCTCATCTACAGCCATGGCTTCACTTCTAACTTAGACGGATAGACTACCACAATGCGGCAGGAGACATTTAACTTACGAGCCATTTTTGAAGTTAAATAACTCATTCATTTCATTTATGATTTGTGTTTCTCCTCTTCTGTTGTCTCTACAGTGAAGCGGTCAGACCAGTAGCTGGACATTAAAATACTTGGGAGTTTTGGAGTTCCCTGATGCCTGGGGCCACACCCCAAGCCAGTTACATCCAAATCTCTAAGGCAAGATACCAATAGTTCTAAAAGCTCCCCAGATATGTTCTGGTGTACAGTCAGAGAACCACAGGTTTATGGACAGAGCATCAGGCTAGGTAGCTGGATCTGGAGTTCCATTGGGTATCCTCACCCTAGTATCTGACAAGTCAATGGCCTAGACTTTGGAGTCCACACCCCTTGGTTTGAATCCTGACTTACCCCGTCACTAGATGCATAAATTTCAGAAAGTTGCTTAAGCCCTCTGAGCCTCAGTTTCTACTTTTGTAAATAAGATGAAATGAGAAAAACAATACTTGCCCTGTAGAGTTTTGTGGGAATGAAATAACATATTTTAAACACTGGACACATAGGCAACACTCTGTAAATTATGCATATTATGCATTACTAAAATAAACATAATGAAGACTATAGCAAAATGAAAAAATGCACACGATTTAATGTTCAAGGGAAAAAATGAAATATAAAGTAGAATCTTTAGAGTATACTTGTTTAACATATCTACACATGTGAACCAAGACTGGGAGGAAACATGAAAAATGTAAAAACATGAAAAAAAAAATGAAAATCTGGCTGGCTCTGTCAGTAGAGCACGTAACTCTTGATCTCAGGGTCATGAGTTCGAGCCCAATGTTAGGGGTAGAAATTACTTAAAAAAAATGAGTAAAATCTTTACAAAAGAAAAATATAAAAGCAGAGTTGTTATTTTTAAATCTGTCTCTCTTTTCTGAAATGGTTTTTCAGTTCCGTGCCTTTGCCAGGAGATAGAAAAACTGGCAATAATGCATTTGTGCTTCCATATTGTTTTTCTTTCTCTTTTTTTCCTTTTCATATATGTTCACTGGGATCACACGATCCTTCAATAGCCAAGGGCAACAGTTTTCAGAAACCAAAACTAGGGGCGCCTGGGTGGCTCAGTGGGTTAAAGCCCCTGCCTTCGGCTCAGGTCATGATCTCAGGGTCCTGGGATCGAGGCCCGCATCGGGCTCTCTGCTCCGCAGGGAGCCTGCTTCCTCCTCTCTCTCTGCCTGCCTCNAGGTCAGGAGAGGGTGAGGAGAGAAGCAGTGCTCACAGTCCAAGGGTAAGAACAGACTTGAAGGAAAAATTTGCATTCCAGCACCTGTTCCGTGAGGTGGCTTGCAAAGGGAATAAAGCAGTTATATACACACAACCTTTGCTGGGGAATAGAATAATATTAATAACTTCACTTGGGTAGGATCAGAGAGCAGAATTTTGAAGAAGTGTGCTTCTCCTTGATCCCAGAGCTCAAAAACGAAGGGAGTACATGCCAGGTAATTTGTGCCTGAGTCTTATGGAACCCGGGATGTCTCTTCTTTTAAAGATTTTACTTATTTATTTGAGAGAGAGAGCGAGCGAGAGAGGGCACACACAGGCTGGGGAGAAGCAGAGGAAGAGAGACAAGCAGGCTATCGACTGAGTGTGGAGCCCGCCACGGGGCTCAATCCCACAACCCTAAGGTCAGGACCTGAGCGGAAATCAGGAGTCAGATGCTTAACTGACTGAGCCACCCAGGCGCCTCTCACTGGGAGAGGTCTCTTAAATAGTAGGGGTGGGGAGAAGCACACATCTTCAGAATTCTGCCTTGAGTGCTGCCCTCAGGGCCTCACTCCATAGCACAAGAAGAAAGGTAAGTGGGAAGAAAGAAGTCAGTTCGCAGAAAGGCTGTGGTACCAATGAAAAGCAGCCAAAAGCAAGAGTAAGGGAGCACGTCTTCTGACACCCCGGGGCCAGATGGCAGGAACTGCTGGGGCCTTTGCAGGTGCACGTAGTTTGAATAGTCATGTGCTAGGAAGATTGATTCACAAATGTAATGAATTTAGGCATTGCAACAGATTGTACGTATCATTCTGCATGGCCCGCAAGAGGAGATAGGCTCTGTGGACTTGCTGACAAAACTGTTTGAATCGAAGTATGCGATTTCTACATGTGCTGTGCAAACCAGATAGGTGTTGAGAAAGAACCAGCTTAGTCATTGGGAGTCTGGTCCGGTGAGCTTAGGAAAATCAACTGGAGCACCAGTTTCCTTATCTGTAAATGGAAAGGTTGTATTCTACCCTGCCAGATCTAAAATGCTAATAAACTCTGAGGCTAATTAGAGGAGCTATTTTTAAATCTCTTTAAGTTTTGCAACACTTTGAAATTTCCTGAAAAGTTATAGAGATACCACAGAGGGTTCCAATCTATGCTCTTCACCCGGTTTTCCCTAGTGCTAACATTTCACACAACTAGGGTACATTTATTTATCAAACCCAAGAAAATTAGCATTGGTATAATACTATTACCTACAGACACTTTACTTGGAACTCTGTACTTGAAATAAGGCTGATGTGTAATAGAGAACTGTGACTGAGCAAATCTCAGAGGTTCAGTTTTCCATGTGCTAAAAAAAAAATAAGGAAAATAAATTCCCTCTCAGGGTTGTTGTATGAGAATTAAATGAGATATGGTGGGGGAAACTGATTTTTCTGCTCTGAAGAGTTATTCGCTAGAATGAGCTACAACAGATAAAAAAGTAATTTTTAGGGATTTTAATAATGAATTTAGCACTGATACTAAAATGGATAAAATCCGAAGATATTGTCTCTTGCCAACAGCTGAAACACAGTTCTCATTGTGAAAGTGCAACATTTGCACAGAGAAATTGAATTAAACGAATATGGCGATTCAAGCCAATCCTCTTCAATAGGAACAAATAGAATGTTGAGCAGGTTCAGCCCTTCACTGTAACTACAGTACCTTCTGGATTTCAAATTGTGTGTGTGTGTGTGTGTGTGTGTGTGTGTGTGTGTGTGCGCGCGCATTGTTTTTAATTCTATGAATTAGAAATTTGAAAATAAAGATGCAAGGACCAAGTATTTTTCAGGTTTTGAACTATAATATATCTCTTAAGAAAACTTATGAAAAACTGATGGAAGTGACAGTTAATTTTTGTAATCATTTCATATGAGATCTAGAATATTCCTCATAATGATTTTGAATAAACTGTTCAAAGTTCAGGCATTTAGGTTCAGGAGAAGTGTGTGCCAGGCAGAGGCATTGTCACTAACTGTGTCACATTCAGTTATTTATTTAACCTTAAGAGTTCCCCTTTCCTCACTGTGAAATGAGAACAATACAATAAGTAACTTTTTACGGGTCTTCAGCATGAAAATCATGGGACTCTTTGACCTTAAGAGAGGAGGCCAAAAATTAAAGGGGAGAAAGAGAAAAACTATAAATGTACCGTAGTTCACAGCGCAGTTATATTAGCTTTTTATGTAGTGACTTTGGATACTTTGGGCTTTTTTTTGGAGGGGTAAGATCTTTTTCACAAAGGTAGTTTCCCTGTGATCCTTAGATATTTTTAGTCCCGTATGCATAGCACCACACATAGCAAGGTGCCTTGCTGAAGCACCTGTCTGTACTACTTACAGTGTTGTCTAAATAAATGTGACAGTGGGGTAATCACACTCCTTTTCTTAGAATAACATCACTTTCAATTTTTTTTAAGATGCCTAGACAGGAATACAATGATCTTATTGCTTAGAAATTCAGGTTCAGGGACGCCTGGGTGGCTCACTCAGTTGAGCATCCAACTCTTGGTTTTGGCTCCGGTCCTGATCTCGGGGTCATGGGATGGAGCCCCAGGTTGGGGGCTCCACATTCAGGGGCAAGTGGGCTTGCGGCTTCTTGCCCTCTGCCCCCTCCTCCACCCCGCTCACATGTGTGTGCGCATGTTCTCTCTCTCTCTCTTTCAAATAAATAAAAATAAATCTTTTAAAAAAAGAAATTCAGGTTCAGAATGAACAATAAACATCTGAAGAAGTAAATGGCATTGTTTAAAATATCTATAATGTCTCTTGCTAACTATGGGAAATTTACCAAATTAACTTTTTCACTGTAAAAATACAGGAAAGTTAAAAAAAAAAACCCACAAGAATTAAGAAGTTCATATGTTGTCATTCTCACCTCTGACTTTTCCAATAAAATATGTAGAATGTTACAGAATAGGTTTATTTTCCAGGGAAGAACTTGGGTTTTTTGTTTTGTTTTTTTAAGAAAGATATTAAAATCAGGAAGAAAAAATTAAATAAATAACAACCAACGTAAAGAAATTCCTTTACAACCTGTCCACCCAACAGCGCACTTATTTTTCCTCCTTAGAGAGTCATTTATTTCTCCCCAGTGAAAATATTAACACCCCCTCCTGTTGGCTGGCTTCCTTGACAAACCCTACGGTGAGATCAGACATCTGTTACTGAGCCTCTATTTGGGGAAAAGCTATTAACTCTCCGAATACACAAATGAAGAAATCTCATCTCTAATGCCCAGCATGGTGTTTTTCCACCCCACCCACTACAAGAGAGAAATGAGCAGAACCTCTGCATATCAAATGTAATTAGCTCTCCTCTCAACCCTGTCTTTTGTTGCCTCCTGTTAGCAGATTGAATTGTAGATTCTCAAAAGATATGTTTACCCAAAAACCTGTGACTGTGACCTTATTTAGAAAAAAGTCTTTGCAACTGTGATTGAGGTAAAACTCTCCAAATGAGAACATCCTAGATTAAGTTGGGGCCTAAATCCAATGACAAATGCCTTTACAAGAGAAGACGGCCATGTGAAGACCAAGTCAGAACGAAGGGCTGCCAAGGGCTGTTGGAAGCTCCTAGAAACTAGGAGAGACACATGGGACGGATTCTCCCTCAGACCGTCCGGAAGGACACACTCCTACGGACACCTTGATTTTGGACTTCTGGGCTCCAGAATTGTGAGAGGATTAATTTCTGTTGTTTTAAGTCACCCAGTTTGTGCTAATTTGGTGTAGCAGTCCTATGAAACTAGTACCGGGAACTGCTACCTCCTTCACTAGAGATATTCAAAGATTTATTAATGTTGACCAAGCTCTCTCCTGTGATAAGCCCTCCAGAGGAACCACTTGTTCTAAAGTGAAAACAATCTTAAGAAAATCACTAAGTCAGAGTACAGAGAGGGAAGGCTCTCATCTGTCTGGCATGAGACCTGCATGTAAAATAAGGACACTGAATTTTTAATAGGCACACAGAACTTTAGCATCATCGTACAGTGTATCTTCAGATGCTACTCCAGACTCGAGGTGTTAACTTCACTCATCCTTTCGAAAATCTTCTCCTATCATTGACCTTAGAACCTGTTGGCAAGTTGTACTAGTCAGTGTTCTCTACAGAAACAGAGCCAATAATAAATACGTAATATATATTATTGTGTATATTAATTATATATTATACAATTATAAATATATAATATATTGATCTATATATTATATATTTATATATCAATTATGTATTATATATTAATATATTATATATGTAATAACATATATAAAAAATAAAACATAGGCTTATGCAATTATGAAGGTTGAGAAGTCCCCTGATCTGCTGTCTGTAAGCTGGTGACTCAATAAAGCTGTTGCTATAATTCAGTCCTAGTCTAAAAGTCTGAGAACGAGGAAAGCTAACGATGTGGATTCCAATCCAGATCTGAAGGCCTGGGCACCAGGAGTGCCAAGGGCAGAAGAACATCAATGTCCCAGCCCAAGTACTTGGGAAGGGCCAAATCCTTCCCCCACTTTTTCATTCTCTTTAAGCCCCCAACAGATTGGATGATGCCTACCACATTGGAGAGGGCAAATTGTTTAACTGAGTCTACTGATTCAAACACTAATTTCATCTGGAAATGTCCTCAGAGACACATGCAGAAATAATGTTTAGCCAGATATCTGGATGATCCAGTCAAATTGACACATAAAATGAGCCATCATACAAGCTAAACAATTTCATTCATTTATAGTCACAACTTCAAGTGGCATTTCCCATCTTTCTTCTTTGATGATTTAAATTGCAATGACAGAGACCAGAGGCGCCTGGATGGCTCAGTTGGTTAAGCATCTGCCTTTGGCTCAGGTCACGATCCTGGACTCAAGGGGTTGAGCCCTGTGTCAGGTCCCTGCTCAGCAGATCTCCCTCTGGCCCTCCCCTGCTCATGCTCTCTCTCTTGCTCTTGCTCTCTCAAACAGATAAACAAAATCTTTTTAAAAAAGACAGAGACCAAAACTGAACTTGAGTCCACATGATTTTTAAATTGTAAAATGCACGCGCATGCGTGTGTGTGTGTGTGTGTGTGTGTGTGTGTATCCTCCCAAAATATGAAGAAATGTCACTTTATTCCCACCAGCCTAGCAACAAATGAAAAATCTAATGGTATCATTTTGAGCAAAGGTATGAAACATCAGGAAATCTGACACTGCGGCTGAAACTGTACTGGAACAATTGCTGTGCTCATACATGATGAGCACCACACTCACACCACAAAGGTAAAAGGTAAGAGGCAGATACTTCCTACCCCAACAGTTCTAAACCTAGGTATAGAGAAGCTCTTGACGAGGGCGACAAGAGACTTGCGAAAGAAGGTAACATTGCTGAGAACAAAAACGTGGAAACAGCCCAGATGTCCTTTAACTAAAGAAGGGATTAAAAAAAAAGATGAAGGGATAAATAAATGGAACATAGTCCTAGAATGGAAGTGAAAATGAATGAACACAATTTACATGTATCAGCATGCCAACAAGGATGAATCTCACAACCACAGTGGTGAACAGCAAAACAAACAAACAAAAAACAAATTGGAGGACTGTTCACAGAGTATGTGACTAGATACTAGAAGCTCCCTGCTTATATCCCCTTAGGCCTGACCATGTCAGCACAGGTCAATCCAAGCCATATGTCTGTCATTACAACCCTCTGCCAGGGGAGTTTCTTTCCGAAGCTCATTCTGTCTGCACCACGGCAGGCCAGAGTGCCAGGGAATGAAAATCCTCTGGGAGCCAGGCCTCACGCCATGAGTTGCTGTACTAGTACTCTGGTTCGCTCCCCTCTTGGGTGGGATAAATCTTTAGTGTCTATTCTACTCGGGCTCCGTAGTGTGACTAAGATGTAGTTGCCCAAAGCGGTAACTTCTTTGTTGGCTTTTCCTTCCTTGTTTCAGTTTTCCACTCCCTTCCCAGGTTTTTGCGGCTGTGATGGTTGATTGTATGTCAACTGAACTGAACTAAGACATGCCCACAGAGCTGGTAAAACACTCCGGATGTGTCTGGGAGAATGTATCTAAAGGAGATGGGTGTTCGAGTGGTAGCCTGAGCTCTCTCAGGTGGGCATCACCCAACCTTCTGAGGATCTGAACAGAACAAAGAGGCAGGTAGAGGACAAATTTGCTCCCTGTTTGAACTAAGACATCTATCTTCTCCTGCCCTTGGACATTGGTGCTACTGATTCTCTGAGTTCCAGACTCAGGGTTTACCCCCTGGGGCTCTGATTTTCAGGTCCCTGGACTCAGACTGAATTACACCACCAGCTTTCCTGGTTCTGCGCCTCGTAGATGGCAGATGGTGGGACTTCTAAGTACCCATAACTGTGTGAGCCAATTCTTGTAATAAAAATAAATCTCTTACATCTACCTATGTATATCCTATTAGTTCTATTTCTCTGGAGAACCCTGATTCATACAGTGGCTCACCTCCCAAAGAAACTGCTCTCATTAGAACCCACATCTGGGAATGCGCTTCTGGACAAATAGAACTAACCCAGAGGGATTCTATTTGTATGTGATTCAGAAATAAGGAGAATGACAATATACTGTTAAGAGTGGGTAGAATAAGTAGTTAAGGGTACAGAAGCTAAAGCAAACTGCCGGGGTTTGAAACCAGGGCCTGCCATGTACTAGCTGTGTAACTTTGAGTAGGTCACTTAACCTCTCTGTCCCTCAGCTCAGTCAACTGCTGAATTGGGATGTTAATAACAATATTTACCCCTTCTGTTTGTTGTGCGGATTAGAGTTAAAATACACAAAGAATTTAGAAAAGTGTCTTACAAAGAGCAAGCACTCAAAGAATGTTAGATTTTACTGCTATTATTTTTTAAAATGAATTTATTTATTTTAGAGAGAGAAAGAGTGAGCACAAGTGAGAGGGGCAGAAGAGAAGGAGAGAGTCTTAGGCAGACTCTCCGCTGAGCACAGATCCCGAGGCAGGACTCAATCTCACGACCCTGAGATCATGACCTGAGCTGAAACCCACACTCAGCTGACTGTCCCATCCAGGCGCTAGCTGTTGCTGCTATTTTAAGATTGCATACATTTGCAGTAAACCCATAAGGGCCTTGTTAAACACAAAATTCAGGAGAGTGGTTACTTTGGGAAGGGCAGGCGCTTGCTGAGTTCGGAGAGAGGCGTATGAGGGTCTCAAGGGTATTAGTCATGTTCTATTTTTTTAAGCTGGGTAGTGGATATATTTTTGTTGTTTAATTATTGTGCTTCATAACTTACATATAAATTATGTTATTTCAAGTATCTATCAAAAAGTACACAATTTTTAGAATTCTAAAAAATATAAGAGTTTCTACCAGAGATATTCAGACTTTTGTATCCTTTAAGAGCTCGGGGTGCTCTCTGCTTCAGCCGTAGTCAGCCCCCACCGTTTTCCCAGCATTCCCTGGGGGCGCTAGCCTTTCAAACTTTCCCCACAGTGGCCGCTTCCAGGAAAGTTCCCAGGACACCTGTGCCCTGAAAGGCCTCGGGGATCCAGCCCAAATCACATCATCCTTCGGAAGACCTTCAGCAACGCTGTGCTGTTGTCATGATGTAATGAGCACTGGGTATTTATACAAGACTGATGAATCACTGACCTGTACCTTGGAAACTAATAATACATTATATGTTAATTAATTGGATTTAAAAATAAATAAATAATAATTTACAAAATAGAAAGTAAAAATTAAAAAAGACTAATACATTAAAAAATATCTTGGTTTTTAAAATTCCTTCTTCCTTTTTAATAAGCATTGCACTTAACACATTAAACAATTAGTATATGATTATTTTAGGGAAAAAAACTTGTACGAAAAAATAGTATGCTCACAAATCATCATTCAGCGATACCCACTGTCAATATCTTGATGTATATACCCTTTCAGGTTTCACGTTATACATTTTAAAACAAGATTACCTTATAAAGAAATGCTCTGAAGTGATATCCTTTTTTCAACTTAATATGGGGCTGGGAACATCTTTTTTTTGTTTTTTTTTTGTTTTTGTTTTTTTTCAATCAGTCTCTTTTGTAGGAATGAAGTTGGGTCTGCTGCTGGGTCAGCAAACAGAGGAAGCATTTGCTGGAAGAATGCCAGGCACTCAGGAATAGAGGGATCCGGGAGGCTCCCAGAAAGGGAATTCAAGAATGACGGGGCGGCAAAGAGCTGGAAGCTCCCGGGACACCTGCAGCAGGAGTATGGGAGCCACACCCTCATTTGGCTTATTACTCACCCATTATTACCCTCCAGCTTATCATCTCATGGATTTTCAGCTTTACTCTGGCCAGTCACTTACATCTGCAGTTTCCATGTCAGATGCATGTGACTGAAACCCTGACAGTCTCCACAGGGGCAGAGATTCCTGTGTCACGCCTTTTGAAAGGTTCGTGGTCAAGAGATGAGCTGTCCTTTGGCCAGGTGCTTTGCGCCTGGTCCATTGAGTTGTGTCCTGCAAAAGACAACATCCCTGCCATCTCTCCATCCCCAGCACAGGGAGCCTTTGGTGTAAACTGTGTCTGTCTAGAACTGTGGTGCTGTCTTGTGGAGACTTTAGGTATTACAAGCACCATGATTTTCTTCCAGAATCAGTTTCAAATTATGGGTACATTAATTTAGGATGATGAACTCAACTAGAGGCTGACAACCAGCATTTTAAGAATGGAATAGAATAGAACAGAAGAGAAAATATAAGACTGCATCACACTTAGTAAGACTGAGTGTGGTCTTCATGAAACTTATATTTCAGATGTGTGTGTGTGTATGTATGTGTGAAACAATGTGTATGATACTCCAAAAATTTCAGAACTGCCATGACATAGGAAAAGAGACATGCACCATATACAACTAGCACAGTTGTCCTGGTGGAAGCCAGCTTGCCCCCCACCTGTCATAGATGGGCATGTCTGTGATGCAAAATGTTTCTTTCTTCCTTTGTTTAAGATTTATTTGCTTACTTGAGAGAGTGGGGGGCAGAGGGAAAGAGGAACTCAAGCAGACCACACTGAATGTGGAGCATGACACAGGGCTCAACCTCACAACCCTAACACAATCTAAGCCAAAACCAAGAGTCCCACAACCAACCTACTGCACCACCCAGGCGCCCCAAATGTTTAGTTCTTAATATAGGTCATGTCGAAAGAGTTTTAAAGACAGAGTTCTAGAACACAACTCAATACAGGCAGACCTCAGAGATATTGTGGGTCCAGTTCCAGACCACTGCAAGTATCACTTGAATCAAATGAATGTTTTAATGTTCCAGTACATATAAAATTTGTGTTTATACTCTACCATAGTCTATTAATTATGCAACAGCATTATGTCTTTTAAAAAGTACATGTTTATTAAATAATATTTGATTGCTAAAAAATGCTAACCATCATCTGAACTTTCAGCAAGGTGTAAGCACTGATCACAGAGCATCGTAACAAAAATAATAATATTTTAAGTTTGAAATAGTGTAAGAGTTACCAAAATGTGACAGAGAGACACAAAGTGAGCAAATGCTGTTGGAAAAAAGGTGCTAAAAGGCTTGCTCGAAGCAGGATTGCCACAAACCTTTGTTTTTAAAAATGCAGTATCTGCAATCAACAATAAAACAAGGTATGCCTGTATAGTTTGCATTATCATTTTAATAACTGCATAGTATTTCTATACATATATACATATGTGCTATAATTCATGCACCCTCTTTTTCTTCCTTCTCCCCTTCCTCCTTCTTCTTTCCCCCCCTCTCTTTCCCTCTCTCCTGCCCCCTCACGCACACACATATTGAACATTACTGATTTTAACCATAGCTATTATTGGCTGTTTGGGCAGGAAGTGGAGTAGAATGGTTAAGAGCATGGGCACTAGAACTAGACATCTGAGGCTCAATCATGACTCTTCCACTTATGGATGACCTGATTACATAACCTGTGTGCCTCAGCCCTTCATCTGTAAAATGGGGATGATGATAATAATAGTATTTCCCCCATATTGTTTTTTATGAGGTCTGCATGAATTAAGATGTGTAAAGTGTTCAAGCAAGTGTCTAGAACATAGTAAATACTCAGTTAAATGTTAGCTATTATTAATTATTTAGATTGTGTCCAGTTTTTCACTATTATAAGTAAAATACTGATATAATGACGATGTTTGTAGCAAAATCTTTGGAAAACAGACGTGCTGAAGTTTACTTGTGGAAATTGAATTGGTAGATGAAGTATGTACGTTTTTAAGGTTTTAAAATTTTTGCCAAATTATCACCTGAGAGGATCTTCTACAGTGTTTGCGAGCCCATTGCCCCAAACTTTCATCAGTGCTGGATATTATGATTTAAAACAAAAAACTTTGCCAATTTGATCAAGGAATACTGATATTTATTATTATGTAAATTTGCTTATCTGTTATTACTAGTAAGGTAGAATAACTTTTCAAAAGCTTACTGCCATTAATATTCAACCCTCAATATGGCACCTTAACAGTGTGTGTGTGTGTGTGTGTGTGTGTGTGTGTGTGTGTGTTTAAAGATTTATTTATTTATTTGAGGGAAAGAGAGAGAGCGCACACATGCTTGTGCATAGGAGGGGGAAGGGAAGGGAGGGGTAGAGAGAGGAAATCTTAAGCAGGCTCCACACCCAGCACAGACCCTACACAGGGCTCAATCTCACAACCCTGAGGTCATAACCCTGAGATCATGACCTGAGCTGAAACCAAGAGTCAGACGTTCAACCAACTGGAGCCACCCAGATGCCCTGACTGTGTGTCCTGATGTAGAGTTCCTTTAATATGTGTCTTTCCCCATTAAACTGGGAGGCTCTCACTTTTCGCTCTTCCTCTCTGGCTGAACACAAGTCTGCACACGATTGGCCCCAATACATTTTAGCTGAACTAGGGATCATGGTCACTACGTCTGATCTCTGTGATGCGTTTTTGAGCAGAATCATCTGACAGTAAGAAAAAGGAAGACATTAGTGATCTCCTCTCTACTTTCTCAAAATGGCCTTGGGCAAAGGGAGGCAGTATCCTTTCTTTGTGCTCCTGAGAACGGTTTGACTATGTAAGAGTGCTTAACTGCATTTCTTTTCTATTACAGCTTTTCTCCAGTAGTTATATGTTGAAATGTTCCCCTTCTCTAAGAAAAAAATTGTTTTCATATTTGAGACTACAGATATACTGTAGTTCCAGATGGGACTGCCTTTTTGTCACCAAAAAATATTTCTAAAACAAGACTGGGTGCAAGGCAGGGGAAAGGTCTGTGGGTTGGGGGGGTAGAGGGAATGGGCGTGTACAAAGTGCAAAATACATTCTTTTCCTACAAGGAAGTTAGTAGTGTTTGGGTGATGAAGGAAGCAGCATGGTGTGGGGGGATGGTGCTGAAGAGGCATCCAGAAATTGACATTCTGGGGGCACGCGGGTGGCTCAGTTAAGCGGCTGCCTTCGGCTCAGGTCATGATCCCAGGGTCCTGGGATCGAGTTCCACATCGGGCTCTCTGCTCAGCGGGGAGCCTGCTTCTCCCTCTGCCTGCCGCTCCCCTTGCTGTGCTCACACTGCCTCTCTCTCTTTGACAAAAAAATAAGTAAATCTTAAAAAAAAGAAAAAGAAATTGACATTCTGTATCCCGGCTGCTGTCACTGACTGTGTCAACTTGCATAAATCCCTGAAACTCTCTGTTTTTTTGTTTCTTTACCTAGGAAATTCAGAACAGATTCTATTTCTAGCATCTGCCTGGGAGCTATACTGTGTAAGGGATAAAGGGACAGAACCAGAGAGATATGGTAAAACTCCTGAGTGATCACTGTCAGGAAAGAGATGGGAGACAAGGGAGAAGGGTTTAAAGTGGGGGATAACATGTCCAGTTGGGACAATCGAGAGAGATTTGAATCTGAGAGGTCAGAATCTGATTTCAAGCTATACAACAAAGCTGTGGTAATCAAAACAGTCTGGTACTGGCACAAAAACAGACATGTAGATCAATGGAACAGAAAAACAGTCCAGAAATAAACCCACCCTTACATGGTCAATTAAACTATGACAAAGGAGGCAAGAATGTAAAATGAGGAAAAACAGTCTCTTCAATAAATGGACCTGGGAAAACTGGACAGCTACATGCAAAATAATTAAACTGGGCCACTTTCTAATACCATACACAAAAATAAACTCAAAATGGATTCGAGAGGTAAATATGAGACCTGAAACTATAAAAGCCCTACAAGAAAACATAAGCAGTAACCTCCTGGACATTGTCAGCCTTAACAACATTTTTCTAGATGTCTCCTCAGGCAACAGTAACATAAGCAAACATAAACTACTGGGACTACCTCAAACTAAAAAATTTTGCACAGCAAAGGAAACCATCAACATCATAAAAATGTAATCTAATGAATGAGAGAACATATTTGCAAATGATGTATCTGGTAAGGGGTTAATATAAAAAATATATAAAGAACTTGTGAACAAGTCAACACCAACCCCCCCAGCAATCCAATTAATAAATGGGCAGAGGACCTGAAATAGACATTTTTTTCTGAAAAAGATATACAGATGGCTAATAGAACCATGAAAAGATGCTAAACATCACTCATCACCAGTGAAATACAAATCAAAACCACAATGAGATACCACCACACACCTGTCAGAATGGCTAGTATCAAAAAGGCAAGAAATAACAAGTATTGGTGAGGATGTAGGAAAAAGGGAACCTTCATGCTCTTTTGGTGGGAATGTAAATTGGTGTAGTCACTGTGGAAAACAATATGGAGGCTCCTCAAAAAAATAAAAATGGGAATACCCTGCAATCCAGTAATTTTGGGGCTGGGTATTTACCCAGAGGAAATGAAAACATTAATTTGAAAAGATATATGCACTCTCACATTTATTGCAGTATTATTTAAAATAGCCAAGATATGGAAGCAACCTGCTTGCCCATTGACTGATGAATTGATAAAGAAGATGTGATACGTGTCTCTGTGTGTGTGTGTTGGGATATTACTCAGCCTTAAAAAAGAAATGATATCTTGCCATTTGCAGCCACATGAATGGACTCAGAGGGTATTATACGAAGTGAAATAAGTCAGACAAATGAAACCAGACTGCATAGAGTTACTGAGGTTGGAACCAACAGGCAACTTAAATCTTATTTTTCAGAGATCTGTTTCTCCCTCACTAGCTATTGTTTCTTTTCAGACTCCACTAACAAATCCACTAGAAATTATGGTTTCAGCCTCTGAGTAAACGTGGCCCTGCATTCCTCACCTCAGATTAATGAGCCCCAGACCACATCCGGTTTATACAGGCTCTGGGAGCAGACCTAGAGCTCTCTTTCCTTGTCCTAAGATAACCTCCTGATGTCAGAAGGTGAATTTTGCCACCTTAAATGTTCACCCCAAAGCCAACATGGGGTGCATTTTATGTACATTTGCACAATGTGCATACTCCCTCTTTCCTCACAAATAGTCATAAATTTCTCCACCTTTTTCATCAATATGTACGTAGTTCCAACCCCAGGATTATAAAAAATTTGTTCTAATCTTAGTCGAGGAAACAAATTTGAGCCAGTCTCCTGTCTCCTCTCCTTTGGCTGTCTCCAGAATAAACCCTTTCCTTGCTACATGCTCAATGTCTCAGTGATTGGCTTTGCTGTCCCTGGGGCAGATAAACTTGGGCTCCATGACAACAAATACCGTAAGATTTCACTCATATGCAGAATCTAAAAAACAAAACAGACAAACAGAAGCAGACCTGTAAATATAGAAAAAAAGCAGTGGCTGCAGAGGGGAGCAGGTGGGGGATGAGTGAACTAGGTAAAGGAGATTAAAAGGTACAAACTTCCAGTTATAAAATAAGTAAGTCACAGGGATAAAAACTCCAGCATAGGGAATCTAGCTGATAATGTTGTTATAGTATTGCATGGTGACAGATGGCGACCACACTTACCGTGGTGAGCACGGCATAACATATGGAGTTGTCGAATCCCTACAAGGTACACCTGAAACTAGCATAACATTGTATGTCAACTGTACTTCAATTAAAAAAAAAAAAAAAAAGAGGAGTTAGAATCTGAGCTGGACCTGGCAGGGAAGAGGGTTCAGCAGGTAGAACAGGGTGGGGATTGGGAAGCAAAGTTTGGAAAACAGCATGAGCAAAGAACAAAAGCCAGGGTGAGAAAATGCCAGACACATCCCTGGGGCAGGGAATAGAGCCATTTGGTAGAACAGAGGGCTCATGCAAGTATCCACAGATTCCACTTGAAGCATGAAACTTTTATGGGGGAAGGCCTTGACCACGCCATGTAGGAATTAACCCTCAGGCTGTAGGTCACAATACAAGAAGGATGTCTGTCTCATCTGTGCACCTGACTTGGCGGGGGTCTCCAGGAGCACTGGTCTGTGAGCGCTGTGCACTCCGCCAAGACTGAGGGACAGCAGTGGGGCACAGAAGGGCTCTTCCGTGGCCTGTGTGTGTCCATTCCAGCCCTAAGCCCTAGGAGGACTTGAAGGTTTTAGAACAGTCCACACCAGGGCAGTGTTTCAGCACAAGTAACCCATGTGATATACAGATCAGACCAGAGAAATAGAGACTGGAGGACAGAAACTGGTTAGAAGGTGACTGTATATTCAATACTATGTATTCACACCTAACTGGGGATGAGCAATGGGCTTGAAGACATTAATGGCTCCAACAGTGGTTGCAAGGGATGGCCACAAGGAAGCTCCCAGCAGGAAGTTGGCCACCCGGGTCTGGAAGGCGGGGGTGGGGAGGAAAGGGTCCAGCGAGGGGCAGACAGTAGAAGCACAGGACAGAGGAGCAGAAGAGCTAACAGGAAGAAGAGATGCTGAAAGGTCCCAAGGAGAAGAGGAGTTATCCGTTTGGTTTTTTCTTTTCGGTCCGGTACATGTGGTGGGAGGGAACCTACTGCTGTGGTCGGAGGCAAGAGCTCTGCAGCCAGACACGCACAGAATGATTTTTGGTCACCGAGGTTCAGTCAGTGGCCCCACCATCGGCGGCGTATGTGATGATCCACAAGTCACTCTGAACTTACCTGAGCTTCTGCTTCCTCTCTGCAACGGAGACACTGACACCTCCTGACTGGGCCATGGGGAAGATACTCACTGGAACACAGTAAAGACAAAAAACAATAGCTATTGGTAAAAGTATCATTTTTATTTTCAAGTATTTACATTTTTATATGTACTGAGAGTAGAAGGGTTCGACATTGTGGCAGTTGGCTATAAAGTAGTCCAGGTTAGAGAGACTTTGAAGCGAATAGAAAAGGGAGGCCTTTTGTGATCAAACCTCTGGATTCTCCTTTTTTCTGTCTCTTAAGAAAATTTTATTAAGGACCTTTTCAAACAAACATAAAAGTAGAAGGAAGACTATATCAAATTCCTTTGTACCTGTCACCCAGGTTTGCCAA
Organism: Ailurus styani; assembly: GCA_002007465.1. Classification (NCBI taxonomy): domain Eukaryota; kingdom Metazoa; phylum Chordata; class Mammalia; order Carnivora; family Ailuridae; genus Ailurus; species Ailurus styani. The sequence continues at coordinate 331,810 of LNAC01000478.1, forward strand.
TCTTGTGTAGATTTGGGGGGCAATGGAATTATTTTAATGCAAATTGCAGGTATGATTCCATATAATCTTTTTTTTTAAGATTTCATTTATTTAAGAGAGCCTGAGAGGGGATAAGGTCAGAGGGAGAAACAGACTCCCCATGGACCCAGGAACCTGATGCAGGACTCGATCCTGGGACTCCAGGATCATGACCTGAACCGAAGGCAGTTGCTTAACCAACTGAGCCACCCAGGCACCCCCCATGTATTCTTTTTCAAAGAATACATGGCGGGGGGGAGCCTGGGAGGCACAGTTGTTTAAGTGTCCGACTCTTGGTTTCAACTCAGGTCATGATCTCAGGGTGGTGAGATCAAGTCCTGCGTCAGGCTCTTTGCTCAACGAGGAGTCTGCTTGAGATTCTCTTCCTTCTCTCTCTGCCCCTCCTGCTCGTGCTCTCTCTCTCTCTCAAATAAATAAATCTTTATAAATAGGTAGGTAGGTAGGTAGGTAGGTAGATAGATAGATAAAAGACCACACAAGTTCATTTTCTAGCAGTATCATGGATGAGGTATCTTTGGGAAATACCTCACTAAATATTTTTTCTAATGCTTCATTAAATTAAGGGGAAAAATCTTTTAGAATGTATTGACAAGTTGACAAGAAAGAAAAGGAATTCTCAGAGGCAAAAAACAAGTGAAAGGAAAAACCTGAACTGGCAGAGAACTGAAACTGGCTTTCACCTTGAGGATTTTAACTAAACCCAGATGAACTTGCATTTCCATTCTTAATGGTATCTATGGATTCAGGGGACAGAGCCCCAAACCTAGAATCAACACCAGGCGGAGAGCATAGTAAGAGCTTCCCGTTCCCCCACATTTATGCTGGGTGCCAAAAGGCTGCATCCTTGGGACAAATGTAAAGTAGAAATAATGAGCTTTTCATAGAGCAACAAAGAAAATTGATTGTCTCAAACCTTGATATTGGGTGAAGATAAAACAAGAATTATTTATGACCACAAAATGCCCTCACGATAGAGCTCAGCTCCCACACAGCACTAACAGCATGTTCTGGAAAAAGCAAAGCCCTCAGGGCAAACATTTAAAGTGTCCCTGGGTTTGTGAGCCTGCAGCCTCTGGAAAACATATATTCTCCCTGGAGGAAAAACATTTTAAAGTCAGACCTCTGAGCATTCCCACAGAGAAAGTTCTAAGAAATCTGAACTCACTTCAACAATCCCAACACACATAAGGAAACAAATAGCCATGGACAAGAGCTCAGAGAAACAGCAGGCAGCAGATCTCAGAATCAGAACCACAAAGACCAGATACATAAGAATGATAAAGTATCAGAACATAAGGTATGTGCGCAGAGCAGTGGAAGCTCCAGGAAATTAAGGAACTCACCTGAGGGCCAAGCTCCCAAGTGAAAGAACCCAGAGATTTTAGCTGCAGTCTGAAATCAGGTCTGTCAGATGCTGAAGCCTTTTATTTTTTTTCTTAAAGCTAATACTTAACACATTCTATACATACCATCCCTGAGCTTTGCCAGTGCTTGATCATGTTTGCTGCATATTTAACAGATTACATGGAAGCCCCACTTGTAACCCTACCCACAATTCATTTCCATTTTTCTCTGCCCAGGGTTTTATAATACTTATGCATACTTTTGTAATTTTGCAGCTCTTACTTTCCCTTAATCTGTGCTTTTAAAATTATCTATACTGATACATGGAGCTCATCTGGTTCATTTATTTAGCTATTGTTTGAAGATGTACCACAATACATGTATGCATTTTCCTATTGATATAAATTTAGGTTTTGAATTTTGTACCACCTGTGCGAGTTTCTTTGGTATATACCATGGACAGGAACATATGAGCATCTATAGGCTTAAAAGATACAGCCAGATGGCTTTCCAAAGGGTGGCACACTTCTGTGCTCTCACTGGCTCGGCAGGAGTGACTTTAGCTCCATGTTCCTATGGTATTTGGTATTGCCGGGTGTCGACCTATATTATGGGTCCGAAATTGTATCTTGTATTAATTTGTATTTTCCCGATTACTAGTCAGACTAAGCATCTTTTCAAATATTTATCGGCCTTCGGGTTTTCTCTTTAGCGACTTGCCTGTTCGGATCCTTTGCTCATTTTGCTGGCAGCTTGTTAGCCCCTTTCTTTATTGATTTGTAGGTGTTCTCTGATAAATTCTGGATCCCAATTCTTTTTTTGGTCGTAGGTGCTGTGAATGTCTTCTCCCAATCCATGGTTTGCCTTTTCACTTTTTGAAAGGTATCCCCTGATGCATGAATGTTTTAATTTTGACACAATTTATGAATATTTTCCTTTGTGATTTGTTTTCTTTATGTCTTGTGTAAAAAATCATTTTTCTTTCCAAGGTCATGCAGATACTCTCCTAAATTTCATTCTAGATGTTTTGAAGTTTTGCTTTTCACTTTGAGATCTTTAATCTATCTGAAATGTGTTTGTGTTTGATGTGAAATAGAGATCTAATTATCTGACCCCATGCAGGTATCTCATCCTTCCTCCAGGGATCTGTAGAGCCATGCCAATAAAGAAAAGAAGGTTGAAGACTCATACCCTCACCAACACCGAGGGCCGTTATCAGACCAGGTTTACTGAGTCTACTAGAAGCAAACCGTAAGCACAGCTGGAGGACAACCTGTTTTATGCTTTGGACACTGAGCAAACAAGCCTGCTTTCACAAAGGGGATGCCTTCAATTTTTCTCCACTGTCTTGCTTTCCATTTCAGATATTCAAGGTTGACCATTCGTGGGTGCTCCTTTGTGAGGTAGCCATTCTGCATTTTTCATTTTCCTTATTGCTACACCCATCAATTTGCTTTTGTGTAAAATCCCGCTTTGAAATGTATCTGTCTTATTCACCTCAGTGTCCCTGAGTAGTTATTATAATGCTTAACTCATACTCTCCAGTTAATATTTATTGCATGGGTGCATTAGGTGAACCAGGTACTTTCTTTCTATATTCATCCAGGGATCACAATACTCAGAAACAGTTAGGCAAAAGGGTATATGGAATCACAGAATACATGCTAGAGAATATAGTCCCCATGATAAAAGCTATAAATAAGGGCAGAAACAGATTCTGGGAAATACATTTTTTTCTACCTATCGGAAAACCTACCGGAGGCAGAAGACAGTTCCGCCTCAGTTGGCAAAATCGCACAAGAGTATCTGGCAGAAGCTTAAAGCAGGAGAGAGGCACCTAGCTAAAAACACTGGAAGGGTGTCACTGTCCCCCAGCCTGGGACAGAGTGGCTGGTGCTCCACACAGAGAGCATTTTGGAATCCGGGCTGCTTTCAGGAATATCTCCATGGATTCCTGGGGGTCTGTTTTTTCAGAATAAGTCACACAGGTTTCAAAAACTGAACTGCACAAGTCCAAGATGGTGGAGGAGGAGGAGACCCTAGTTTCATCTGGTGCCTGGAATTCAGCTATATAGCTATCAAATCATTCTGAACACCTGCGAACTCAACCAGAGCTTTCAGAAAAGAGCTGCAACTCCACAAGTAGAAAAGCAACCACTTTCTGTAAGGCAGACAATGTGGAGAAGTGAATCTGAGGAGATATACAGGAAGATAAACTGCAGGGCAAGGGAGCCTCCATCAGCCAGCCCTGGAAAGTGATCTAGCAGCGGAGCACAAAATCAGAACTTTCAGAACTCTGCTCCGGTGAGGGATGTCCCTACCTGAAAGGTCCTCAGGTGGCGAAGTGGGGTGGGATCCTGGTTGAGACGGTGTGGTCTCAGGATCCCCTGGGTCACAGGAAGACCAGGGGTGCCTGAGTGAGGCAGAGTTCTCAGGCATCAGAGCAGGGAAGCCCACTGGAAACTGAGCCCAGGAGGGGGCTTTCAGCTCAGGGTTGCCATAAACCACAACCAACCACTGCATGGTCAGGCAACTGCTCTGCAAGCAGGGAACCCACACGTGGCAGAACCTGCAAGACCCCTCCTCCTCCCCCAGAAGGAGTGGCATGGGAGCACCCCACAGGAGACTGTGGGGTTTGGAGACTTGAAAAGGGGTCCAGTACCTGAGATATAAATGCTCGGTGACAGGCTGGGTGAGCACGGAGTGTGGCCGGAGACCAGGGAGACGGGAGGAATTGACTGCTTTTCTCTGAGGGTGCACTGGGCAGTGGGGCCCTGAGCTCACAGCTCCTTCAGGCCGGAGATTGGGAGGCCTCCCTTTTTATTCTCCTCCTCCAATGCTGTACAGAAAGCACTCAGGGAACAAAAGCTATTGAGAGCAAACAGGAGCAGATTTCTTAGCCTGGCCCCTAGCAAGGGTGGTGCAATTCCGCCTCGGGAAAAGACATTTGAGAATCACTGCAACAAGCCCCTCTCCTGAAAGATCAGCAAGAACATCCAGCCAAGACCAAGTTTACTGATCAATGAGAACTGTGGAACTCCAGCACTAGGAGAATATAACATAAAAAATTCGTGGTTTTCCCCCCATGATTCTTTAGTCTTCCAATTTTAATTTTTTTCTCTTTCCTTTTCACCCAATTTCTTATTTTACCCGGTCTTTTTAAAATCATTTTTATTTTTACAGTTACATTCAATTCTTTCATTGTATTTAATTTTATTTTTGTATATGTATAACTTTTTCATTCTTTGTAATTTTGGGAAGCAGTTCTTTCCTAACAAACACAATCTAGTGTATGGCTCTGTTCTTGTCACCAGTCTGATCATATTCTCTCTGTCTCTTTTTGTTCTTCTTTCTTTGTTTCAGTCTTTTTTAATTTTCATTTCATGGTTATATTCTCTTCTTTAAATGTATTTAAATTTATTTCTGTATATATATAAATTTTTCTTTCTTTACAATTTTGAGATGTAGTTTCCTCTAACAAACAGACCAAAAATACACTCAGGATATAATGTATTGCTCTTGCTCTGTTCTGTGTTCACCTGTCTGTTTATATTCCTTCTTTTTTCTCCCTTTTTTGTCTTTTAATTTTTATTTTTACAGTTACATCCCATCCTTTCACTGTATTTAATTTTATTTTTGTACATATACAAGTTTTTCTTTCTTTATAATTTTGGTATCCAGTTTTCTAACAAGCAGACCAAAATACACGCAGGATCCAGTGTATTGCTCTGTTCTGTTCACCTGTTTGATTATATTCTCTCTCTTTTTTTTTAATTAAAAAAAATTTTTTTGGCTCTCTTCTGAGTTTTGTAGTGTATATTTATCTGGGGTCATTTTTGCCATTTTAGTATTTTGTTCTCTTGATCATCTATTCTTCTCCAGACAGAATGACAAAATAGAAAAACTCACTTCAAAAAACAGAAAAACAGGTAATACTGACTGCCAGGGACATAATTAGTATGGATATAAGTAAGATGTTGGAACTAGAGTTCAGAATAACGAGTATAAAGATTAAAAAAAAAGACACAAAAGACACAAGAGAATCCTTTTCTGGAGAAATAAAAGAACTAAAATCTAATCAAGTCAAAATAAAAAGGGCTATGAATGAGATGCAAAAAAAATGGAGGCTCTACCTGATAGTATAAATGAGGTAGAAGAAAGAATTAGTGATATAGAAGACAAAATGATAGAGAATAAAGAAGCTGAGAAAAAGAAAGATAAATACTGGATCATGAGGGGAGATTTTGAGAGATAAGTGATACCCTAAAGTGAAACAATATTAGAATAATTGCGATCTCAGTAGAAGAGGAAAGAGAGGAGGGGGGCAAGAAGGTATATTAGAGCAAATTATAGTAGGGTACTTCCCTAACCTGGGGGAGGAAAGAGGTGTTGAAGTGCAGGAGGCACAGAGACCCTCCCTCAAAATCAGTAAAAATAAGTCAACACCCTGACATATAAAACTGAAATTTGCAAATCTCAGAGGCAAAGAGAAAATCCTGAAAGTAGCTCAGGACAAGAGGTCTGTAACTTACAAGGGTAGAAGTATTAGACTGGCAGAAGACCCACCTACAGAGACCTTGCAGGCCAGGAAGGACTAGCATGATATATTCAAGGTGCTAAAAGAGAAAAATATGCAGCCAAGAATACTTCATCCAGCAAGAGTGTCCTTTGAAATAGAAGGAGAAATAAAAAGCTTCCAGGACAAACAGAAACTACAAGAATTTGTGATCACTAAACCAACTCTGCAAGAAATACTAAAAGGGATACTTTAAGTGAAAAGAGAGTCCAAAAGTAACACAGACCAGAAAGGAACAGAGACAATGTATAAAAACAGTGACTTTACAGGTAACACAATGGCACTAAATTCATATCTTTCAATAGTTACTCTGGATGTAAATGGGCTAAATGCCCAAATCTAAAAACACAGAGTATCAAATTGGATAAAAAAGCAAGACCCATCGATATGCTATCTGCAAAAGATTCATTTTAGACCCAAAGACACCTCCAGATTAAAAGGGAGGGGGTGGAAACCATTTATCATGCTAATGGACATCAAAAGAAAGCTGGGGTGGCCATCCTTATATCAGATAGAGTTTTAAACCAAAGACTGTAATAAGAGATGAGTAAAGACACTATATCATAATTGAAGGGCCTATCCAACAAGAAGATCTAACAATTGTAAATATTCATGCCCCTATGGGAGCAGCCAATTATATAAACCAATTAATAACAAAATTAAAGAAACACATTGATAGTAATACAACAATAGTAGTGGACTTTAATACCCTACTCATTGCAACAGACAGATCATCTAAGCCAAAGATCAACAAGGAAACAAGGGGTTTGAATGACACACTGGCCCAGATGGACTTCACAGATACATTCAGAGCAATCCATCTTAAAGCAACAGAATACACATTCTTCTTGAGTGCACATGGAACATTCTCCAGATCACATACTGGGTCACATATCAGGTCTCAACTGGTACCAAAAGATTGGAATTATTCCCTGCATATTTTCAGACCACAGTGCTTTGAAACTGGAACTCAATCACAAGAAGAAATTTGGAAAGAACTCACATACATACATGGAGGCTAAAGAGCATCTGACTAAAGAATGAATGGGTAAACCAGGAAATTAAAGAGGAATTTTAAAAAATTCATGGAAACAACTGAAAATGAAAACACAACTATTTAAAACCTTTGGGATGCAGCAAAGGCAATCCTAAGAGGGAAGTATATAGCTATACAAGCCTTTCTCAAGAAACAAGAAAGTTCTCAAATACACAACCTAACTTTACACCTAAAGAAGCTGGAGAAAGAAAAGAAAGCCCAAACCCAGCAGGAGAAGAGAATTAACAAAGATTAGAGGAGACATCAATGAAAGACACCAAAAGAACAGTAGAGCAGAGCAACAAAACTAGGAACTGATTCTTTGAAAGAATTAGTAAGATCGATAAGCACCTAGCCAGACTTATCAAAAAGAAAAGAGAAAGGACCCAAATTAATAAAATCATGAATGAAAGAGGAAAGATCACAACCAACAACAAAGAAATACAATTATATGAACATATTATGAGCAACTATATGCCAACAAATTAGGCAATCTGGAAGAAATGGATGCATTCCTAGAGACGTACACACTACCAAAACTGAACCAGGAAGAAATAGAGAACCTGAACAGACCCATAAATAGCAAGGAAATTGAAGTAGTTGTCAAAAATCTCCCAACAAACCAGAGTCCAGGCCGGATGACTTCCCCGGGGAATTCTACCAAACATTTCAAGAAGAATGAACACCTATTTTTCTGAAGCTGTTTTGAAAAACTGAAATGGAAGGAAAACTACCAAACACTTTCTACGAGGCCAGCATTACTTTGATCGCCAAACCAGACAAAGATCTCACCAAAAAGGAGGATTACAGATAAAAATCCCTGATGAACATGGATGCAAAAATTCTAATCAAGATATTAGCCAATAAGATCCAATAGTATTTTAAAAGGATTATTCACTACAACCAAATGGGATTTATTCCTGGGCTGCAAGGATGGTTCAACGTCCGCAAATTAATCAATGTGATACACTACATTAATAAAAGAAAGAGCAAGAACCATATGATCATCTAAGATGCAGAAAAAGCATTTGACAAAGTATAACATCCTTTCTTGATTACAACTCTTCACATTGTAGGAATAGAGGGAACATATCTCAATATCATAAAATCCATATATGAAAAGAAGCCCACAGCAAATATCATTCCCAATGGGGAAAAACTGAGAGCTTTTCCCCTAAGGTCAGGAACAAGGCAGGAATGTCCACTATCACCACTGTTGCTCAACAGAGTACTAGAAGTCCTAGCCTCAGAAATCAGACAACAAAAGAAATAAAAGGCATCTGAATCAGCAAAGAAGAAGTCAGACTTTCAGTCCTTGCAGATGACATGATACTCTGTAGAAAACCCAATAAGACTATACCCCCAAATTGCTAGAACTCCTACAGGAATTCAGCAAAATGGCAGAATAAAAAATTAATGAACAGAAATCAGTTGCATTTCTATACACTAACAAGAGACAAAAGAAAGAGAAATTAAGGAGTTGATCCCATTTAAAATTACACCAAAAACCATAAGATACCTAGGAAAAAATCTAACCCAAAAGGCAAAGATCTGTACTCAGAAAACTATAAAGTACTCATGAAAGAAACTGAGGAAGACACAAAGAACTAGAAAAACATTCCATGCTTGTGGATTGGAAGAACAAATATCGTTAAAATGTTTACACTACCTAGAGCAACATATACATTCAATGCAATCCCTATCAAAATACCATCAACTTTTTTCACAGAGATGGAACAAATAATCTTAAAATTTGTGTGGATCCAGAAAATACTCCAAATAGCCAAAGCAATGTCAAAAAAGAAAACCAAAGCTGATGGCATCACAATCCCAGACTTCAAGTTGTATTACAAAGCTTGTAATCATCAAGACAGTATGGTACTGGCACAAAAACAGACACATAGATCAATGGAACAGAATAGAGAACCCAGAAATGGACCCTCAACTCGATGTATGGTCAAGCAGTCTTTGACAAAGCAGAAAAGAATACCCAATGGAAAAAGGACAGTCTCTTCGACAAATGGTGCTGGGAAAATTGGACAGCCACAGGGAGAAGAATGAAACTGGATCATTTCCTTACACCACACACAAAAATAGACTCAAAATGGATGAAAGATCTAAATTTGAGACAGGAAATCATCAAAATCCTAAAGGAGAACATGGGCAGCAACCTCTGTGACCTCAGCTGCAGCAACTTCTTGCTAGACATGTCTCCAAAGGCAAAAAATGGACTATTGGGACTTCATCAAGATAAAGAACTTTTGCATAGCAAAGTAAACAGTCGACAAAACCAAAAGACAACTGACAGAATGGGAGAAGATATTTTCAAATGCCTTATAAGATAAAGGTCTAGTATCCAAAACCTATAAAGAACTTATCAAACTCAACATCCAAAGAACAAATAATCCAATTAAGAAATGGGCAGAAGACATGAACAAACATTTCTCCAAAGAAGACATACAAATGACCAATAGACACATGAAGAAATTCTCCACATCACTTGGCATCAGGGAAATACAAATCAAAACTGCTATGAGATACGACCTCACACCTGTCAGAATGGCTAAATTAACAAGTGAGGAAGCAACAGATGTTGGCAAGGACACAGAGAAAGGGGAACCCTCCTACACTGTTCATAGGAATGCGAGCTGGTGCCCCCACTCTGGAAAATAGTATGGAGGTTTCTCAAAAAGCTAAAAATAGAGCTACCCTATGATCTAGCAATTTCACTACTAGGAATTTACCCCAAAGACCTAAATGGAGTGCTCCAAAGGGGCACCTGCACCCCAGTGTTTATAGCAGCAATGTCCACAATAGGAAAACTATGGAAAGAACCCAGATGTCCATCAACAGATAAATGGATAAAGGAGGTGTGGAATATATACACAATGGAATACTACTCAGTCATCAAAAACCCTGAAATTCTGCCATTTGCAACAAGGGGGATGGAACTAGAGGGTATTAAGCTAAGTGAAATCAGTCAATCAGAGAAAGACAATTATCATATGATCTCACTGATATATAGTATTTAAGAAACAAAACAGAGGATCATAGGGGAAGGGAGGGAAAAATAAAACAAGATAAAATCAGAGAGGGATACAATAAGAGACTCTTAATCATAGGAAACAAACTGAAGGTTGCTGGAGGGGAGGGGAGTGGGGGGGATGGGGTAACTGGGTGATGGGCTTTAAGGAGAGCACATGATGTAATGAGCACTGGTGTTATATAAGACTGATGAATCACTGACCTCTACCTCTGAAACTAGTAATACACTGTTAATTGAATTTAAATTAAAAAAAAAACATAAAAGGGGGTGCCTGGGTGGCTCAGTGGGTTAGGCCTCTATCTTTGGCTCAGGTCATGGTCTCAGGGTCCTGCAATCAAGCCTGGTCTTGGGCTCTCTGCTCAGCGGGGAGCCTGCTTCCTCCTCTCTCTCTGCCTGCCTCTCTGCCTACTTGTGATCTTTCTCTCTGTCAAATAAATAAATAAAATCTTTAAAAAAAAAAAACCCATAAAGGAACCAGAACTTGAAGTTTTAGAAAATTCTTGGCCTATGTATATTGCAAAAAATGAGAAAGTTCTCCAGAGGGAACACCAAGAGATTAGGCATGTGTTTCATGGACCTTGTCATCCATCTCTGCTGACACTCTACAAGTGTGGACTGAAGTGGGGCATAGACTGGAAGAAATGGGGGGGGCTTTTAGATTTCTGGGATTTTCCAGGCAAGAAATTGGATAATAGAGCTATTTGATTGTGAATATGTGTTGTTCTTCAAGAAAAGGGATCTACCCTTGAAACTAATAATACACTATATGTTAACTAAATTGAATTTAAGTAAAAAATTAGGAAAAGAAAAGAAAAAAGAAAATGAAGGGAAGGATATCCCTGCAGCGACCAGCTCCTCTGTGGTTCCAAAGGGCAGGGCCGTTTCCTGGCTCCAGGAGGCTATTGCCAACCCAGCGGGCCTGGAGGACAGCATCCATCCAAAGAAGATGATTCTCGAGTATCAAAATCTAATGCAATTTTGCTGTGTTAGGTTTCCGACTTGCTTGGGACCCATGACCCCTTTTTCCTTCTCTTTTTTTTTGTAATTTTTTATTTTAATTTCAGTTAACATACAATGTAATATTACTTTCAGGTGTACAACACAGTGATTTAACAATTCCATACATCAGCCAGTGTTCTTCGCAACAAGTGCCTCCTAATCTCCAACACCTATTTCATGTATCCACCCAACCCCTGCCCCTCTGGTAATTGATCCACCAATTGCACTAATAGCTATTTACCCAAAGAGCACCCACAAGAACACCAATTCAAAGAGATATACACATCCTTATCTTTTATAGCAGCGTTATTTACAATAGTTAAGATATGGAAGCAGCCCAAGTCTCCACTAATTGATGAGTGGGTAAAGAAGATGTAGTGCTTATATACAATGAAATGATATTCAGCCATAAAAAGAATGAAATATTGCCCCCTTTTTCTTTTTAATTTCTCCATTTAGAAAATAGCTTAAAAGCATTTTTTAAAGATTTTATTTATTTATTTATTTATTTATTTATTTATTTATTTGACAGAGAGAGAGAGAGATCACAAGTAGGCAGAGAGGCAGGCAGAGGGAGAGGGAGAAGCAGGCTCCCTGCTGAGCAGAGTCCAATGCGGGGCTCGATCCCAGGACCCTGAGATCATGACCTGAGCCAACAGCAGAGACCTAACCCACTGAGCCATCCAGGCGCCCCTAAAAGCATTTTTATTGTTGAAATTTCCAAATACATTCAAAAGTAGAGAGAATAATGAAACTCCATGTATCCATCACCTAGGTTCTGAAATAATCAATGCATGGTCAATCTTACAGTTTCTTTCTTTTTCTTTTTTTTTTAAAGGTTGTATTAATTTATTTGACAGAGAGATAGCACAAATAGGCAGCGCGACAGGGAGAGGGAGAGGGAGAAGCAGACTCCCCGCTGAGCAGAGAGCCCGATGCGGGCCTCGATCCCAGGACCCTGAGATCATGACCTGAGCCGAAGGCAGCGGCTTAACCCACGGAGCCACCCAGGTGCCCCTTTACAGTTTCTTTTTTAAGAGAGGAGGGTGGGAGAAGCAAAGGGAGATGGAGAGAGAGAGTCTTACGCAGTCTCCGTGCCCAGCACCCAGCATGGAGCACAGAGCCGGACTTGGGCTCGATGCGGGGCTCGCACTCACAACATTGAGAGCATGACCTGAGTGGAAATCAAGACGCTTAATCGACTGAGCCACCCAGGTGCCCCCAATCTTACAGTTTTTAAAACAATACTTTGTTCAAAAGAAGCAGCCCTGGTGGTATTCTTTTGTGTGTGTATATTTAAGAGTGTGTGTGGCTGTGTGTGTGGCAGGAGAGGGGTATGGTGCTAATAGCCCTGAATTTCAAGATGCTACTTCCTTTCAAAGGAATCCAGGAACCAGAGAATAATGAGCATTTGTATATGGATAACAGGGGTGCAAAATAAGATTTTTCCAGTTGAGGGAGCTTACTATAGAATGTCATGTGTGAGAGAGAACATGACCAGTATTTCCCAAATATAAACTGAAACATGGGCACAGATATCAGTAAGTGTAAATTCCCAAATTCTCCCTTTTTTTTGAATGGGATTGTCTGTCCTATGGCTGTTCCCTCTTCAAAGTTTGCAAGCAGACAATTTGTCCGCTTTTATAGGTTCCCAGACAGAGAGGTTCCCAGACAATGTTTTCCAGAATGACTCATACCCTGGATCTCATCCAGACCTGATTTAGAAGAAACTTTGACTTGAAGTTGATGCTGGAATGGATGAAGACTTTTGAGGGCATGGGGATGGAGTGATTGTATTTTGCATGTAAGAAGGACATGAGTTTTGGGGACCAAGGGAGAAACCGTTACAGGTTGAGTTGTGTCCCCACCTTACCAAAGATCCCTATGTTGAAGCCTTAAACTGCCAGTACCTTTAAATGTGACCTTATTTGCAAATAGGGTCATTGCAGATGTCATGAGTTAAGTTCAGGTCATACTGGAGAAGGGTTGTCCTCTAATCTAATGTAACTAGAATCCTTATAAAAGAGCACCCTATAGAGAGACAGATACGTGCACTAGGAGAACACCACCTGAACATGGAAGCAAAAACTAGAATGATGTGTCTACAAGCCAAGAGACACTGAAGGTAGGGGTTTCCAGAAAACCCCTAGGAGCTAGGAAAGAGACATGGGACAGATTCCTCTGCACAGCTCTCTGAGGGAACAAACCTTGCTGAAAGCTTGGATCTCAGATTCTAGAAGTGGGAGAAAATACATTTCTATTGTTTCAACTTCCCAATTGGTGGTACTTCGTGACGGCAGCCCGAGCGAAGTCAAACTTTTAAATAGCCATACACTGTTTTTCTCTTATGAAGTTAGGAACCCCATTATTGTGTTTGTGGCTTTTTTCCCCACTGCTGTCTCAGGGCCTATTAGAACAACATGAACCATAATACACTGTAACAACTAGTTTCCTATCTGTATCACTCAGAGAGGGTCTGGCCTGAGCACTGTTGCAAAGACTTCATTTCATTTTTGGTCCTATGAAATTTCCTCTGGGGTCGGACAAGAAGTGAGGGGTGCGCGGAGTCTGGCTGATACTTCCCATAATTCTAGGTGAAAAGTGTGCTTGAGGCTGCTTTGTTTCTCTCTAAAACGCCAGGGGACAGAAACAACTTGTAAACTAGAGCAGTGGAAATTATTAACTTTCCGAACAACATGCTCAGGGACCTGTGACCCTACTGATGAAACTGACCTGTCAGTGGAATCGACTGTACTCTTTTTTTTTTTTTTTTTTAAATCTTATTTACTTATTT
>LNAC01000478.1:345842-373215 GCA_002007465.1 Ailurus styani
GGGGGGGGCGGCGGGGGCGGCGCGCAGCTAGCATGCAGTACTCCACATGTACCAGAAGGTGTCGCTCCATCACAGTCCTCATTTGCAGGAGGCTCAGACCTCCTCCCTGAATCCATGTCTTTAAATCCACGTCTTTAAATCGACAACCAAGTTATTAGTTACCAGTCTGTGTCCAAATGCGTATTTTCACCATATCATTACCCCGAGGAGGTGTATCGGGTTTTTGGCTTCCCCTGAATTCCTTGGAGCACTGTTAAAATTAATTTCTTTTATAGCCAAGTATTTTAAGATTCTCAGTAGGTGATAATGCTTGTGCTGGGAGCTTTCCCCAACATTTGAGAAAGACACTTGCACAAATGAATCAGAAAGTGCCTCACCCTCATGATAATGTTAAAATTCCCCTCTGAATATTCATCCCAACCCCTAATACAATGGAAGCGTATTAAAGGTGAGGTGAGGAATGCTTTCCTCTTGCTTTCCCTTGCTCAGGTAGGCACGATTTTGGAAATGATTCCCCATGATCCCCTTATTTGTACAAATAAAGATGACCTTGTGTGTGACAACTCTGCATAGTTAGTCTCTGTCTACAACACACCAGTAAAGGGATCCACTTTGGCCTGCCAGTGGTGTTCCTTCAAAGATGAAGGAAGATGAAGATGAGAAAAGGAAAGGAGTCATTGAATCTCACCGACCTGGGCACTTATGATGGAGGTCCTGGAGAGGCACTTACAGAGAGAGCTGTAGAAACACCGTGGAGTACACACAAGGCGAGTGAGAGAAATGAAGGTGGTCTACACTTTCAAGACATTTACAGGTGCAAAGAGAAATCAATTTAGAGGAATGCATGACCCATGGGAAATGTTTGGTTTGTGTTTTAGTGTGATCAGGAAAGGAAAGATTTGTATAAATGAGGCAAAGAACCCAGAGATTAAAGTCAAGGAGAATGAGAAGCTATGAGTAAGCTCCCTGAGCAGAAGAGAGATAGTAACACAGGTGAAAACTGGTAAAGGACACTTCTTCCCTCTGCAGCAAAAAAGAAGAATGTCAAACCGGTAAACACGTGGGGTGAGTCCTGAGGGACAGAGAATGGAAGCTGAGGGAATTCAAGATTACATGATCTCTATTTTCCCTGGGAATTATAGATAAACTGAGGGAAAAGGGAGAAGTCAGCAGGCTGTAAGTCCTGTCAACCCAATAAAATGGTTTCGTGGAACAGAGAGTGGTATCAGCAGCAGCATAGGCGGCTCTACGGCAGGAAAGGGAATTTACAGCAAAGACGTGTTTTACTTACCATAATATATACATCAGATAAAATTTACCTTCTTGACTTAAACATTTTAAAGGAACATTTCGGGGTGGTAAGTACTATGCGGGTTCCTGAAATGGAAGCGAACATCCTTAAAACTGAGGTGAGAGGGACTGTGAAACTCAATGAGAGAATTTTTGAAGGAAGGTTATAGAGCAATGAATTGAACGAGGCACAAGGCAGAGCCAAGGGGATACTAATTCTTTTTCCTAGTCTAGAGATGAGGGTGCAGGGGTGAGCAGACTCCACCTGATACTCAGCAGGGAAATCTTTATCAAGGGACAAACTTCAGGTCTTCAGGTACAGTGAAGAGATGGCAGCATTTTAGGGGAGAGCTAAATTTCTAGGGAGATAGTTTGGAAAATAATCTGTGGCTTGAGAACATATTGGGAAGATTTAAAGAGAGAATCAGTGGGAGGCAGCAAGGAAATGGGTAGAACTCAGGTGGCTAGTCACGACCCTATGTGAGAAATGAACCAGATAGGGGCGCCTGGGGGGCTCAGTCGCTAAGTGTCTGCCTTCGGCTCAGGTCATGATCCCAGTGTCATAGGATCGAGCCCTGAATCTGGCTCCTTGTTCAGCGGGGAGCCTGTTTCTCCCTCTCCCATTCCCCTGCTTGTGTTCCCTCTCTCTTGCTGTGTCTCTATCAAATAAATAAATAAAATCTTAAAAAAAGAAGAAGAAGAAGAAGAAATTAACCAGAGAGCAAGTGTTCTGGGCTATAATTATGGTCGAGGGATGGGGACGGCAGTTTGAGGGTTTGACTTGATTGGACCTAATGAAGCTCAGGGTCCATCTGGTATCAAGTTGCTCTTGTCTCTGCAAACTCTCTATCATACATCTAGACAGAACTGCAAGCCCTTTGGGAACCAGGGACATACTATGTGGAGATTGTGCCATAGATTATTGGTTCTTTCATGTCCTTGGCATTTTATTGAGACCATGGTAATTTTCTTTTGATATATTTAAACTTATTGGGAATTAACTCTACCCCAGCCAACTTCTTGGTTTTCATGAAAAGAGATGGGATTAAGACAGTCATGGACACAAAGAAAATAATTCTTTCCTCCGGTGTTTTTTGTTTTTTTACTTTTCCCTCTAAATATAAAAGAAACATTTCCTTCTAACAGAAAGTCTTAAAGTTTTAAAGAAATAATGCAAACAAAGAAATAAACAAAACCTTCCTAAGTCTACCATTCAAGATTAACCATCTCCAACATTTTGGCATATTTCCATCCCATGATTTCTTTGCCTTCTCCCTTCTTTATGTGATTAGAATCATAATACAGATGTATACTTGGCTTTTATCACTTGATAGTTTATAGAAATCTAGTAGAATGTTTTAAAAGATTTATTTGATAAGTTGGATCTATTTTTCTAGGTTTGTTCTAGAGTTCAATTTGGGTTTCTTCTGGAGTCTGAACCTAGCAGAGAACACCCTTTTGAAGCTTATTCCAAATCCCTTATAGACTTGAAATGCCTTATTCCTAAAATAGAACTTTATGGGAGAACTACATTTTATGAAACATCTCACTCATATGCTTCTTATTTTGGAGTGTGTACTGATTGTGGATGACAGTAGCATTTGCACCGTACTGATGTATCCCTAACTGTGTAAACTTCTAAGATTTTAAATAAAATTTATAGAATTAGGTGAGAAAAATACGTGCATAGAAAACCGCCTTTCTTGGCAGAAAGGTTAAATTTAAACAATACGTATTAAGGCCTGAAATCCACTGGATTCATTTTAGCAAATTAAAATAAACTTATGGGGGCGCCTGGGTGGTTGTCGGTTAAGTGTCTGCCTTTGGCTCAAGTCATGATCCTGGGGTCCTGGGATCGAGCCCCACATCGGGCTCTCTGCTCAGTGGGGAGCCTGCTTCCTCCTCTCTCTCTGCCTGCCTCTCTGCCTACTTGTGATCTGATCTCTCTCTCTGTGTCAAATAAATAAATAAAATCTTTTTAAAAAATTCAACAGTGAATAACTATTTCACTGAAAAGGATACACAGATGTCAAATAAACACATGAAAATAAGTTCAGCATTTCTAAACCGTTAAGGAAATGCAAAATCACAACCACAATGAGATGCCACTACCTACCTATTAGAATAGCCAAAATCTAAAAAATTGATAATACCTCACTAATGGTGAGGTAGTAGAGAAATGGGACTTCTCATACATTACTAATGGTAATGTAAACTTGGTACAACCACTCTGGAAAAAGTTCAGAAAATTCTTGAAAAATCATGTAATTTATATGCGACCCAACAATTGCACTCCTGGGCATATATCCCAGAGAAATGGAAACTCATGTTCACACAAAAACTTGCATGTAAATGTTCATAGCAGTTTTATCTGTAATATCCTTAAGTGTCTGCAACCAAAATGTTTCTCAATAGGTGAATGATTAAACTCAAGTACATCTGAAACTTGAAATACCACTCAGAGATAAAAAGGGAATTAACTTTCTGGGTTCTCTATTCTGTTTCATTGATCTATGTGTCTGTTTTTGTGCCAGTACCACACTGTCTTGATGGAAAGAGCCTAGATGTCCATTAATAGATGAATGGATAAAGAAGATGTGGTACATATATACACACATACATTCATACATATAATGTAATATTACTCAGCCATCAAAAAGAATGAAATCTTGCCATTTGCAATGACGTGGATGGAACTAGTATGTGTTATGCTAAGTGAAGTCAGTCAGTCAGAGAAAAACAAATACTATATAATTTCACTCATGTATGGCATTTAAGAAACAAAACAGAGGGTCATGAGGGAAGGGAAGGAAAAGTAATAAGATAAAAACAGAGGGAGGCAACCCATAAGAGGCTCTTAACCCTAGGAAAGAAATTCAGGGTTGCTGGAGGGGGTGGGTGGGTAGGGGAATGGGTACCTGGGGGATGGGCATTAAGGAGGGCACCTGAAGTCATGAGCACTGGGTGTTGTATCCAACTGATGGATCACTCAATTCTACCTCTGAAACTAATGGTACAGTACAAGAAAGCTGCAGTATGAGGCGGCCAGTGTTAGCAAGGGTATCAAATGGCCCAGTCACGTTCACTGTCTCCGCCCAGCAGCTTCAGGAACGCTGGGATTCGGGGCGAAACTGCGCCTGAGGAGGGTTCACGGTGTTTACCGAAACGGAGGGCAGTGGGAAAGACTTGCTAGGAAACAGGTGTGCCGTCAGCCTGGGTTGCTGGTGACCAGGTGAGAGAAGAAGACAGGAAAGAAAGGTTTCCTACAGGGATTGGTGTGTAGGAGTGGGTAGCAGCCCCAAGAGATGCCGGAACCCATTTTGTGTTCTAAGGACTCCTACAAATTTCCCACAGTGGATGATAAATCCTGCTCACGCTATGACCACTCCAGTTCGCCGTGGGATTTCTGCCCAGCAGGAGACACGGTCATGGTGAGCCCTGCTTTGGGACACCTGACGAAGCTCTTGTGGGAGTGCCTCAGAACTACAAAGTAAGTAGGGACGCTGGTGCTCAGAAAGTAATCGTTTTATGTCCCAGAGAACTCTGAAGCTTACCCGGGGTTTGCATGATTAATCCTCGCATGATTGAGAAGACTTATTAGGTGCAGAAGGACGTTTCTGGATCTTCTCATGAGGGCTCCAACTCTATTGCCCTGTCTCATTCCACGTTATCTGGATGACAGTGGTCCTGCTATAGAGTCTTGAGGCTCTCCAAGGCTATTCTGAAATCTGTTTAGGAAGGTTCATTGTTTATTCAAGAATATTACATCGGGGGCGTCTGGGTGGCTCAGTCGTTAAGCATCTGCCTTCAGCTCAGGTCATGATCCCAGGGTCCTGGTATCGAGCCCCACATTGGGCTCCCTGCTCAGCAGAAAGCCTGCTCTCTCTCTCCACTCCCCCTGCTTGTATCCCCTCTCTCACTGCCTCTCTCTCTGTGTCAAATAAATAAATAAAATCTTAAAAAAAAAAAAAGAATATCGTATCATCAGTGTGCCTGGCTGGCTCAGTTGGTGAAGCAGCTGACTCTCGATTTGGGCTCAGGTCACAATCTCAGGGCTGTGGGATGGAGCCCTCACTCAACGGGGAGTCTGCTTGTCCCTCTCCCTCTGTTCCTCCCCCTGCTTTCTCTCTCTTGCTCGCTCTCACTCAAATAAATAAATAAATAAATCTTTTTTAAAAAAAGAATATTATATTTTCATCAGCAAAATCTTTCTGGAAAAATGATGGCCCTAAAATCTAAATGGTTTTGTCCACCAAAATAAGTCTCAGAACCAGGAATGGACACAGGAAGGATCTCAGACATTCTTGGTACTGTATATGAAATATACTTGCCTCAGTAAAGCAAGAAGACAATGCTGAGCAAAGTTGATACACTACTGTGTAAACACTAATTTGATAGAGTATCTTTAAGCTTATAAAAAATACTAAAGTATCTTTAATCTTAGTGCTCCAAAACTACTTTATTTTTACTGATATAAAATCAGGTCATTTTTTTCCTCCTCTACTCTTTTTTTTTCCATTGAAGTGTGGTTGACACACAGTATTAGATTAATTTCAGTGGTGCAACATAGTAAGTCCACAAGTCTACATGTTATGCTGTGCTTAGCTCGAGTAGCTACCAGCTGTCACCATACAATACTTATTACAATATCACTGACTCTATTCCCTATGCTGTAATTTTCATCCCCTCTAGGTCCAACCACATTGTTGCCAATGGCAAAATCTCATTCTTTTTTATGGCTGAGTAATATTCCTCTGTGTGTTTGTGTGTGTGTTTGTGTGCACGCGCATACGTGCACGAGTCTGTGTGTGTGTGTGTTTGTGTGTGCGTGCGTGTGCATGCACGGGCATGTGAGTGTGTGTATTTATCTTCTTTGTAGATGATACAGATGATGGACACAGGTTGGTTCTATATCTTGGCTATTATAAAAAATGTTGCAATAAACATAGGGGTGTATGTATCTTTTTGAATTAGTGTTTTTTGTTTGTAAGTTTTCTTTGAGTAAATACTCAGTAGTCAAAGTAATGGATCATATGGTATTTCTATTAATTTTTTAAGAAACCTCCATCCTCTTTTCCACAGTGATTATCCCAATTCACATTCCCACCAACAGTGTAGGAGAGTTTCTTTTTCTCCACATCCTCACCAACACTTGTTATCTCTTGTCTTCTGATTCTAGCCATTCTGACCAGTGTGAGATGATATCTCATTGTACTTTGGATTTGTATTTCCCTGATGATGAGTAACGTTGCGTATTTTTCAAGTGTCTATTGGCCATCTGTACGTCTTCTTTGGAAAATTGTCTATTCAGGTCCAAGAGCAGGTCATTTGAAATTTTGCCATAAAATCTCCACCAAGTTGTCAGATTTCTATTTCTCTGGAGAAAAGCTATTACTAAGGAAGAGCCCTTACTTTCTTCTTTTAGTGCCTGATTAAATGGACTGTTTCCTCAAAACTGTTTTGCATCAAGTAACAAACATAAGCATTAATTTATAGTATTTACAATCATTCATAAAACTCACTCTCCAAAATGTGGGAGAGGGCATCTTTCAGTGCCTTTCATTTCCCTGAAAAGTAGTGATGATACAGAATTGCATATTCCCTACAGTGCAAAGACTGCTACTTAAGGGAATCCTCTGTGAAATGTATTGGAGAGGTCGCTCCTAAGAAAATTTGTAGTTTATCTTTGTGTAAACCTGTGTTATCTAATTTGCTTAACTTCTGAATATGAAGTAATCAAAGAATGGAAGCCAGCTGTCTTTTAAGTCAGGCAGGGCAGTCCAAAGGACACAGACCATAACCTAAGTGAAACATTCATAGCACTTCCTAGAAAGATCTTTCACCTGATAAACACTGACTTTTATATTCTTGTCCTTTGCAGTGCAGGAACTATAACAATAAGGTAGTAGGCACTGGGAGTGCTTCCAAGGCAGCAAGTTCCCCCCCTCCCTCTCTTTTGCTTTGGTAATGAATTCCTTCTTGAAAATGAAAGCCTTTTTTGGGGTCTCCCTCCTCACAGCTTATTGCTCACTTTGCTACACTTTCTAAAACACTTTGTAGCATATAAGCCTACAGTGACTTTCTACTGCCAAGAGAGATCTTGAAAGGCAATGGGATATAGCAGAAAGAGGGTAAGGGGATCCACATTCTAGACCAGTGGTGGTAGAGGAAGAAATCAACCCATTAGAGTCTCTGTCTCTTATTTTTTAAATAGAAGGTTGTAGGTGTAGCTTTCAAATTTTGCATCTTTTTCCTCTACAGCATTCAAGGCTCTTCATCTATTAGCACCATCTATCCAACTCTCTCTATGCTTACTCAGTGTGAATTTTCCATCCCTGCTGGCTGCCTCATGATCCTTAACATACCTGTCAAACACTCTGCTGTGATCACTTGCAGAATGAAAGCCTTCCTACTCACCAATTGATACTTTTCCTTTGTGATGCATCTATCTCAAATTTTCTCTGAGTTAGAGCTCATGATAATCTCACCCATGGTTCAAAATGTTATGGTACTAGTATTTATGACCTGTACCACATCCCCTTGCACTCAATTTTTAAAAGATACATCATATCCTCCAGTTATTTTCACATGGACATTTGTTTCTAAACTCTTTAACTACAAACACTTTTTTCTTCCTCTTTGTTTTTCCTTTCCCAGTCCTCTCTCTTATTACACAGGATTTGGAAGGGCTTTCAACCAAAAAGGTAAAAAAATATTTACGTAGGACAAAGGACACTATGTGGTCAAAATTTTGCTGAGTTTCCTGCTAGCTATAGCTTAACAGAAAACTAGTAAGTTATTTAAATTTCATTATCAGAAATGAGGAACCATACCAAAACTTTCCCTGAACTCAAACCTAAAAGGAACTTTTAATGTGAGACATAATAGGATATATTGTAAGTGATGTAACAAATTACATTCTTAATATAGTTTATAGCATATTTCATGTGGTTGCTCTTTGAGAGGGCCTCCAATAAAGCTGATGGCAAAACACTGACGTAAAACTAGTGAGGACGATGCTTTAAAAAATTCATCTATAGTTCTCTGCAGAATTTTACATGTTCTGTAGATGCTAAAGAAAGACTTGTTTGACCTCTTGAAGGGAACTTTCACATTATTGTTTCTTAAAAACTATTGATGAAAGTCTGTCATGTTTTCTTCCTTGGGGCACCTAAGTAATCAAAGAGAATAGGTTTGTAGAGAGAGCCAGATCCCCAAATTCATAAAATTTTAAACATTGGTTATGTATATGGTTTTATTTTTCCTCCACAAAAAATCTATCAGATTTGGAATTCCCACTGAAAGGAAGTAAGAATTTTGTTGTGGGGCTGAAAAGATACTGGTTACATTGCATTAGCAAAGATTTTGAGATCGATCCTGGCCTTTGGCAGAGCTCTCCGTATGTACAAGTACCAGCCCAAGTCACTCTGGTTCCAAGGCCAAAGAACGTGGTTGAACCACCTTCTTTTTGCATATTTACTTAGACCAAGGTTTTTTAACCTCAGCACTATTGACATTTTGGGTCAGATAATTATTTTTGTAGGGTGTTTGGCAGCATCTCTGGGTCTCTCCACACTAAATGTCAATAACACCTCCACTTACAGTTGTGATCAGCGGATCAAGTAAAGCTAGATAGAGACTGTGGTACAGGAGAAATCAATAGTCATTAGAAGTTTCAACGAGGAACACATGGTTCCACTTGGCTCTAAAATGGAATTACTTCTTCAAAGAAGCATAGTAAAGTTCTGAGTTTGTGTTTGAAAAGTAACCAGTAGGGGCGCCTGGGTGGCTCGGTTGTTGGGCGTCTGCCTTTGGCTCAGGTCATGATCCCAGAGTCCTGGCATTGAGCCCTGGATCGGGCTCCCTGCTCTGCGGGAGGGCCTGCTTCTCCTTCTTCCACTTCCCCTGCTTGTGTTCCCTCTCTCGCTGTGTCTCTCTCTGTCAAATAAAAAAGGAAGGAAGGAAGGGAGGGAGGGAGGGAGGGAGGGAGGGAGGAAGCAAGGGAGGAAGGAAGGAAGGAAGGAAGAAAAAAGTAACCAGTAACTGGAAAGGGAATTAGGAAAGGGATTTGTATTTAATTAATTTCACTACAATAGAGATCTTATTCATATACCATGTATATCTCAAGTCGCTTATATGTTAATATGTTTAGATAAACTTCACAGAGTGGCAAAAGGATGCTATTCTAGGGGGAAAAGTAAGTTTGATATTTGGAGCAGAAATGGAAATCTTCCTTCGGCTTCTTGATATTAAAGATGGTCATCCAAACATACCATGCTTTGTTTGCCTCTGCTTTGTAATATAAGGATTGTCAAGAATAAAGGTACAACAGCTGATGCTTGATCCTGAATATGCAGAACATAATTTATATCTCTTTGGCAATTCAGAGGGTACTTCAGATTATGCAACATTTCAGATCTTTATAAATATCAATTATCTTGGCATATACTTAATGTAAATTCCAATGATTTGTGCTTCCCATGTTTTTAAGTTCCATAATTACAAGGAAGTGTGACATAACAGGTCACTTCACTTCATCTCATGGCTGACACAAAAATCCTTATTATAAAACTTTCAAAAAGTACTTGGAATTTTAAGTGTTAGCATTTAGTCACAAGCATGATAGACAAAAAGCAAGCAAGCAAGCAAACAAACAAAACTAAACTAAAAAAAGGGAGCTCAGGGGAGGTGCAAATTGTTAAAGGTATTGTAATGAAAAAATATAGAATAACATGACACCTTCCCTTCTGTACAAACCCATAACGAAGGTCCCTCTGGTGAATGGTATCCTTTCTAACAACTGAAGAAAAGGGGGGGCGGGGAAACATGCAGAGCAATGGTTAAGTACCCAGAATTATTTTATTTTTTTAAGATTATTTATTTATTTATTTGACAGAGAGATAGAGAGCACACATAGGCAGAGCAGCAGGCAGAGGGAGAGGGAGAAGTAGGCTCTCCTTTGGGCAGGGAGCCTGATGTGGGGCTCGATCCCAGGACCCTGGGATCACGACCTGAGCCAAAGGCAGCCACTTAACAGACTGAGCCACCCAGACACCCCCAGAATTATTTTAAATAATGCAAGGCCTTCAATATACTTCAAAGAAAATATACATGTATTTTAATAGGCAAAGTACGTTATAAGGTATGTATCAAAATATGAGGTATAAACTAATATGGAATGCAAATTTAAAAAGACAAAATACTCAGTGTATTCCAAAAGGTAACAAGTTAAAAGTCACTCTCAAAATCTGACATTTTCTGCTAAGCACTTAATGTTGATTGACAATTTTTATATGTCAGTAGAATATCTCATATTGTTGGTTATAAAAACACACAACTAAAAATGGAAAAATATTCCTAAAACTAAGACAAGTTCAGGTTCAAATATCAGTAAACATTATGAAATATAATCAGGTAGATCATGCACAATTCCATAGTAACCGTTTTTTCAAAATGACTTTCAAAGTTAGATTCTTGATAATAGTAGTTGCCTTGTAGCCTATGACCTGCTGATCAGCCCTTGCGGATGTTTTTCTAGAGGGCTGACATAAAGCACTTTTTTGGTAAACTATAGTTATTTAAAAACTAAATGGAGGGGTGCCTGGGTGGCTCAGTCAGTTAAGCATCTGCCTTCAGCTCAGGTCTTGACTCCGGGGTCCTGGAATTAAGTCCTGCATTGGGCTCCCTGCTTAGTGGGGAGCCTTCTTCTTCCTCTCCCACTTCCCCTGCTTGTGCTCTCTGTCTCTCTCTCTCTGCATCAAGTAAATAAAATCTTAAAATAAAAATAAAAACTAAATGGAATAAGACTGGCTTCCTTTTGAGGACATATGTGTATTATTTTTATTATATCTCTTGTTTCTCTTGTTCTTTGATCTGGGCAAAGATCCCCTAGATACCCATTAACATGAATATTATGTCATAAATAGATTATAACCTGGTGTTATTAATAAATATTCACATTAAACTTCACATCTGTAAATATCTTTTTCTTCATAACAACTGTGTAAATGAAGATATAACTGAATGATACTGGAAAGAACCAAAAATACTGGTATTTTCAGTGCATTAACTAGATTAGATTGGTTTCTCAGAAGCATAATCTAGATGAAAAGTCAATATGGATATTAAATAAAATCTGGTGTATATTCTGGTGTCCCTAGCTATCTTGCAAAATGATATTTCTCTGGAAACACAGGAAATCCAAAATATCCAAAGCAATCTTGAAAAAAGACCCAAAGAGTCGGAGAACTCAGACTTTCATGTTTTAAAATTTAACTGTAATAATCAAGACAGTGTGGTACTGGCAAAGAACAGACATACAGAAGAACCAAAGAGAGCTGAGAGTGTGGAAATAAGCCCTAATATTTATACTCCATTGACTTTTGACAAAGGATCCAAGACAAATTTACGAGGAAAGAATAAGGTTTTCAACAAATGATTCTGGGACAACTGGATTTCCACATGTATAAGAGTGAATTTGAACCCCTTCTTCACACCACACATAAAAAATTACTTACAATGGATCATAGGCATAAGTATAAGAGCCAAAATGATAAAACTCTTAGGAGAAAACACCACAGTATGTCTTTATGATCTTAGCTTAGGTAATGACTTCTTAGCTACACCAACAAAATTGTAAGTGATAAAAGAGAAGACTGATTAGGACATCATTAAAATTAAAAACATTTGTGATTCTGATGTGAGCCGTCTACGTGGTACAAGAAGGTGAACCCCCTCTGCAAGGCATGGGGCACCGCCCTCCTGCAAGGCGAGGAGAATCGCAGTGGGTAAAGCATTAATCACCCCTTTCCAGTTAAAAGCGGCTTACAGTTCAAATGATGTGGAACTCCATGAGTGAAAAGAATGGGCCAGATTTGTTAAGCATTAGTCAAATTTACTCCATCTATAAACATGCCTGGAAAGAGTTCTGAAATATTGCCAGATAAGGTCTGGCCCGTACTGTCCTTCCCCCAGGATAGAGACCCTTTGACTTTAAGACATAATGACTAATGAATCTATACCAAACCTGTGACTTAAGACAGAACTAGGTGAAGTCATAAAACAAAGAAACACGACGGGAGCTCTGTTAAAACTACACAAGCTCCAGGAGACTCGTAATACAGATAATAAAAAAAACAAGCCTCATCAGTTAGACCTTGGGGAAGTACACCAAGCTCATCTACCAAGGCTCCTTTAATCAGTAAATAAACATCCTGGCTGTGTCTTTGGTCATTCTCTGTTACAATAATATAAAAAAAGGACCCCAACTCCTGAGGTTTTTGGGAGACTCCTAGAACATCATTCGAGTCCGTCTCCTCATTCCGCATTCGCCGATGCCATCCTTCGGGGACCCCTGGACCTGCTGGAGCTGGACTCCGACAAGTGGTGCCTGAACAGGGACCTGAAGGTAATCTCTTTTCGAGTATGTACTCTCAGGGATGGATAGGCTCCTGCCCCAGGGTGCTGCAGACCCGCCTTAGACAGGTTTAGAGACGGGGCAGTAGGTCAGAAGCTAGACTGAGAAGCGATGTGCCATAATGAGTCTAAAGAAAGAGGACTCTGTACAGAACTAAGTTAAAATTTAAAAGCTACTGTGCCATGCAGAATCTAAGAAAAAAGACTCTGTGTAGAAGTATAATAAAACTTAAGAAGCTAAGGAGCCTTCTGAAAAGTCAGAATGGGAAACAGAATCTAACGAAAGAAATATGTTCATAGAAATTATAAAAATAATGTTACAAAAGACTGGGGTTAAAGTTAGTGATGGTCAGCTTACAAAATTTTTAAACTTTGTAGATACATGCAGCCCCTGGTTCCCTAAAGATGGGACCTTGGACTTAAATACTTGGCATAAAGTAGGGGAGGATATTCGTGTTTACTGTTCAGAGCATGGTACGGATCAAGTTCCTTCTGAGGTTTTTGCACCAACAGATAAACCTCCACCTGTTAAAAAACAGCCAGCCTACAAGGCCACCACCCCCTCTGCCACCGCCAAAAACTATTGCCTGTCTTTGAAATTTTCATGGGTAATTGTTAAGAGAGCTTTTTTTTTTTTAAAGATTTTATTTATTTATTTGACACAGAGAGAGAGATTACAAGTAGGCAGAGAGGCAGGCAGAGAGAGAGGGAGAGGAGGAAGCAGGCTCCCTGCTGAGCAGAGAGCCCGATGTGGGCCTCGATCCCAGGACTCTGAGATCATGACCTGAGCCGAAAGCAGAGGCTTTAACCAACTGAGCCACCCAGGCGCCCAAGAGAGCTTTTAAAGTCTTTGGTAACCTGAACCTTTAAAGTTTTGCTTGGATGAGAAATGAAATTAAATTTATTGGGCATCTAGGTCTTTTCCAAATAGGATAAGAAAAAAAATGCTAAAGCATTGAGTACTGGATATAAGTTTACGTTTTGACTTCTTATGCAAAGAAACTAAAGTTATGTAAGTCTGTTGATAAACATGTTTTGTGCTTAACTGTTACACAAAGTTCCGATCTAAAAAAAAAAAATTCTGGGGTAACGGCAGTTCACAGTTGGCTACTCCTTAGTCTGAGGAGACTGGGGTTTCTAAGAGTGCAAAATTCTGCTAACTGTAACTAAGACTGATGGAAATAAGAAAAAGGCTCTGTATGTGGAAGAGGAGATACATAAGAAAGATATAAGAAATGGGAATGCATTTTTGTTAAAGGTAAAAGAAGGTAATTTCGTCCTAAATGAGACTGGTTGTTTGAAAAAAAAAATGGCTTGGGACAAAATTAGAATGCAAGGGAAAGTTGAAGAAGGTTTGTGGAGAGAAAACTTTGGAAAGGAATTTCAGGTGTGGTCAGGACAGACTAAGATTGAAATAAATGAATTTTAAAGACTCTGATGTAAGAGTGGAAATCTGAGGTTATACCAATTCCTAAAGTTTTAATGTTTTAATATATTTTTTTAAAGATTTTATTTATTTATTTCACAGTGGGAGAGAGATCACAAGGAGGCAGAGAGGCAGGCAGAGAGAGAGGGGGAAGCAGGCTCCCTGCTGAGCAGAGAGCCCGATGCGGGCCTCGATCCCAGGACCCTGAGATCATGACCTGAGCCGAAAGCAGAGGCTTTAACCCACTGAGCCACCCAGGCGCCCAATGTTTTAATATTTTAACTCTCATCTCATCGGCTCTTTAACCATGTCCATTTTGAGTTTTTGTCATTTGTAATTGTTCTAATTCTCTTACGAATTTCATCTTCAAGGAAGTTCATATAGAAGATGTTAGAAAAATCGCCTTTCCCAAGTTGCTTTGAGGCACAAATCTGGTAAGAGATATCTTAATTACATTCAGGGTCATTGTATAAAGAAGCAGTGACTCTTGCCTGCTTCCAAAGTCATTGTATTTTAGACAAGTAAACATCTTAACTTCAGTCTGAAGGGAAACAAAATATGCCACCCCAAAATATGTCACTTTGGCATATTTATTCTTTTGAATTAAAGTCGCTTGAGACATAGTTGATTAAAGGACACTCTGACCTCTTCTGTCCTCTGAAAACAGGAAATAAATCTCTCATGTGGAAGTTAACCTGCCTGTGCCGGGAGGAGAAAGAGAGACATCCTTATCACCAGAAATAAGGAATTTAAGGCCAAGAAGGCTGCATAAACAATCCTGGTTACTGCTTCACTAGGCTTAAATAAATAAATGAATAAATGGCATCTGCTAGAACAGGTGAAGCAATGAAAGATGTGGTTCAGCATTTAATGTATTGCTTTTCTGTGGCAGGAAAACCTCAGAACATAAAAACAGACAATGCTCCTGCTTATATCTCTAAAGCTTTTAAACACCTCTAAAGCTTTTAAACAATCTTGTGGTATGTATAATATTAACCACACTACAGGAATTCCATATAACCCTCAAGGACAAAGCATTATAGAGAAAGCTCATCAAATACTTAAAACACAAATTACTAAATTACAGAATTCAGAATACAAACATAGCTCTCCTCATCATATTCTTAACCATGCCTTGTTTGTCATTAATTTTCTCAATTGTGACGTGGATGGAAATTCCCCTATTATGAAACATTGGTTTAATAATCCTGATTAAGCTAAGCCCTTGGTTATGTGGAAGGATCTATTAACGGGAAAGTGGAAAGGCCCAGATGTGTTATTAATGAATGGGAGAGGGTATGCTTGTGTCTTTCCTCAGGACGCCACCACTCCTGTTTGGATCCCTGACCAACTGATAGGTCATCATGTCCCTAAAGTCCGGTTCTCCGCCTCTGACAAGACTGATGCGCCGCCCTCCGCTGCCGATGACCTATCGAGCCCTAGAAGCAGTGATTCCCAAAATGGAAACTGAGGAGGAGATGACTGCCCCTCAAAACAACACTCAAGCCCCAGAGATCAGGACGGAGGCACTCGTACCACCACTGAGACGACTCCATCTGAGCGGCCCTCCAGGGGCACCACTATAGACTTGTATCGTCTACTAGCTGCAGCAGGCTTCTTAAATTTCAGATGACCAAAACTGCCAATGTCTGTTGAAACAGTTGCTGCTTGTGTGGGACCACCATATGCTCTCATTTACCCAGGTGAAGGGCAACTTACTATTGCTAAAACAAACTCTCATTATCATGTGATGTGTCATCAATATGTGTTAACTTCATGTATTGACTCAACCACTGGACGTCAGACTTTTGTACTTGTCTATCAACCCTCATATGTTATTCTTCCTGTAAACATATCTGGTCCTTGGTATGATGAGCCTGGTATATATAGTCTCCAAGTACTTAATCAGGCTTTACAACGGCCTAAAAGATTTGTGGCAGCTCTCATTTTAGGTATTACTGCCCTGATAGGAATAATCAGCTCCTTTTCTATAGCCACTGCTGCCCTAGTACAACAAGTACATACTGCTCATCATGTAAACGAACTAACTAAAAATGTAAGTACAGCGTTACAGTTACAGGAACAAATTTATGAAAAGTTAGGAACCAGAGTAGATGTGTTAGAGGAGACTGTTCTGTACTTAGGTAAACAAATTCAAAACTTAAAAACTAGATTTACTGCCTGCTGTCATGCAAGATATAGGTGGATTTGTGTAACACCTTTTCCTTATAACCACTCGGATACACCTTGGTTTAAGGTAAAATCCCATTTAGTTGGGATTTGGGATGCAACAAATATGTCTTTAGATATATTTGCTCTCCAACAGCAAATCAAGGACCTTAGCAATTCCTTTATCTCACCTCCTGAGGCTACTGAGGTTGCAGGCTCTTTACTGGCATCCCTTAAAACATATACTAGCCACATGTCCTGGTTTCCAGCTATAATTAACTTCGCTATCACTGGCCTCGTAATAATTGCTATGATTTTCCTGTTACCATTCCTCTTTCAAATACTAAGAATGGGACTTCACAACCTTCAAATAGAGTTAAAAACATTTGAACTTCAAGCCAAAAACAAAAAAGGGGGAGATGATGTGAGCCGTCTACGTGGTACAAGAAGGTGAACCCCCTCTGCAAGGCATGGGGCACCGCCCTCCTGCAAGGCGAGGAGAATCGCAGTGGGTAAAGCATTAATCACCCCTTTCCAGTTAAAAGCGGCTTACAGTTCAAATGATGTGGAACTCCATGAGTGAAAAGAATGGGCCAGATTTGTTAAGCATTAGTCAAATTTACTCCATCTATAAACATGCCTGGAAAGAGTTCTGAAATATTGCCAGATAAGGTCTGGCCCGTACTGTCCTTCCCCCAGGATAGAGACCCTTTGACTTTAAGACATAATGACTAATGAATCTATACCAAACCTGTGACTTAAGACAGAACTAGGTGAAGTCATAAAACAAAGAAACACGACGGGAGCTCTGTTAAAACTACACAAGCTCCAGGAGACTCGTAATACAGATAATAAAAAAAACAAGCCTCATCAGTTAGACCTTGGGGAAGTACACCAAGCTCATCTACCAAGGCTCCTTTAATCAGTAAATAAACATCCTGGCTGTGTCTTTGGTCATTCTCTGTTACAATAATATAAAAAAAGGACCCCAACTCCTGAGGTTTTTGGGAGACTCCTAGAACATCATTCGAGTCCGTCTCCTCATTCTGCATTTGCCGATGCCGTCCTTTCCTTCGGGGANGGAACATCATTCAAGTCCGTCTCCTCATTCTGCATTTGCCGATGCCGTCCTTTCCTTCGGGGACCCCTGGACCTGCTGGAGCTGGACTCCGGCATGATTCAAAGGACACTATCAAAAAAGTGTAAAGACAATCCACAGGAGTAGAGAAAAATATTTGCAAATCATTTGTCTGATAAGATTTGTATCCAGCATATATAAAGAACTCTTAAAACACAACAACAAAGAGCCAAATAAACCAGTTTAAAGAAAATGGGTAAAAAATCTGAATAGGTATTTCTCCAAAGATACATAACTGGTCCATAAACACAGGAAAAGATGCTCAACATCATTAGTCTTCAGAGAAATGCAAATTAAAGGCACAATGAGGGGCACCTGGGTGGCTCAATTGGTTAAGGGTCTGCCTTGGACTCGGGTCATGATCCCAGGGTCCTGGGTTTGAGCTCCATGTCAATCTCTCTGCTCAGTAGAGAGCATGCTTCTCCACTTCCCACTACCTGCCACTTCCCCTGCTTGTGCTCTCTCTCTGTCAAATAAATAAATAAAATCTTAAAAAAACAAAACTAAACAAACCCACAATGAGCTAACACTTCACGTCTATTAGGATGGCTATAATCAAAAGGACATACAATAACAAATGTTACTGTTATATTGCTACTGTTTTTATGGTGTGGAGAAATTGGAACCTTTATTAATTGTTGGAGGGAATGTAAAATGGTGCAGTCACTGTGGAGGAAAGCAGCATGGCAGTTTCTAAAAATGTTAAAGAGTTATAGAGTTGGCATATGACCCAATTCTGCTCCTAGGTATGAAAACATATGTTCACACAAAAACTTGTATGTGAACATTTATAGCAGCATTATTTTAATAACCAAGAGACAGAAACAATCCAAATGCCTATCAACTGATGAATTGATAAAATGTGGTATATCCATACAATGTGATATCATTCAGCCTTAAAAAGAAATGAAGTACAGGTATATGCTACAACATGGATAAATGTGGAAAACATGATGCTAAGTGAGAGAAGCCAGTCACAAAAGACCTATCATATGATCCTATTCACATGAAGTGTCTAGAATAGGCAAATCTATAGAGACAGAAAGCCGATTAATGGTTGTATATGGCTGGGGAGGTAGGAATGGGGGGTTGGTGAGGAATGATTGCTAATGAGTACAATGTGCTTTTTTGGGGTGATAAAAAAGTTCTAAAATTAGATTATGGTGCATATTTTTTAAATTTAAATTTAACTTAATTATTTGCATTAACCCTGCAAATATAGTAAAAGCCATTGATCTATATACTTCAAACTGGGCAATACTGGGCAAACTATGGTATGTAAATTATATCTTGATAAGGCTGTTACATTTTTTTAAAATGTCATGTTCTGTTCAGTAAAAAGGAATTTTATATCAGATATAAGAACATCATAGTACCTTAACTCTTCCCCAGGATTTTGGTGGTAAATTTTTATATACAGTAAATATCACCAAAGGCAATCCCAAAACAATGATCAGTGCTAAAAAGAGGCCCCTTGTGTGTTCATCTGTTGTTGGTAGTGAGTTAATTTTTAGTCTCTGGTTGGTCTCTTTGTATCCAGCATGCTTTAGATTGCTGCCTCCCAAAATGACCACCTTTTTTTACTGTCCTCCCCATTAAAAAAAAGAAAAGATCACATAATTATCTCTTCAATATGTTCATTTTACACACTGGGATGAAAGCCAAGATCTATCCCATAAATCAGAGCTATTTCTACATTACTTCATAGTGATCTAGGTAAGCCATGTCTGAGGACACAAATGGGGTCCCACAGGAAAAGCCAAGAGGGTCCTTGGCTTCATGCAGGATAAAAATCAAACAGAAGCCAGGAAGATGTGAGAGCTGAGTTTAATGAATAGTGTAAGTGATAGCATATAACACAGTAGATGGAGTGTCTGAGAGGCTCAAAGTGAATTTCTCCATTGTGTGAGATTAGGATTTTACTGGAAAGGGGTCCAAGGTATGGGTTCCTTCAGAAATCCAGGTTAGGGCACCTGGGTGGCTCAGTGGGTTAAAGCCTCTCCCTTCGGCTCAGGTCATGATCTCAGGGTCCTGAGATCAAGGCCCACATCGGGCTCCCTGCTCAGCAGGGAGCCTGCTTCCTCCTCTCTGCCTACTTGTGATCTCTCTCTCTCTCTTTCTCTCTCTCTCTCTCTGTGTCAAATAAATAAATAAAATCTTCAAAAAAAAAAAAAAAAAGAAATCCAGGTTAGTCTCTCTTCCTCAGCGCTGCCCGTAGAGGTGGCTGCCCTCAGACCTCTGGTGAAGCCCAAGATCATTAAAAAGAGGACCAAGAAGTTCATCCAGCACCAGTGAGACCGGTATGTCAAAATTAAGCACAACTGGTGGAAACCCAGAGGCACTGACGATAGAGTGCATAGAAGACTGAAGGGCCAGACCTTGATTCTCAACACAGATTACAGGAGCAACAAGAAAACAAAGCATACATTGTCCAGTGGATTCCAGAAGTTCCTAGTCCACAATGTCAAGGAGCATGAAGTGTTGCTGATGTGCAAAAAGTTTTAGTGTGCAGAGATTGCTCAGAATGTCTCCTCCAAGAACCGCAAAGCCATTTGGAAAGAGCACCCCGGCTGGCTGCCACAGCCACCAATCTCAATTCTAGGCTGTTCAGCAAGGAAAATGAATAGACAGTTTATGCGCACATCATATTTGTGTTAATAAAACCATAAAACTACCAAAAAATGGGGGGGGGGAGGAACTCCAGGTTACAGTCTCATCAAAGGTGAGTGTCTGGTGAACAAGAGATATAATTTCATATATCACTGTAGGGTCTACTGGCACCAGTGTCCACCGTGGTTTGTTCTTAAGATGTTATCAGGTGTGTGGGGACCTAGGACAAAACTCAGAGAATGATCAACTGTCTTGCTTCCTCCCTGGAATGGGAACATAGCTTCTTTGGTTTACTCAGATGCAAGATCAAATATAGAATATGAGTAAATGGAGCCTAGCAGAGAAATAGCAGGGATGGAGCTTTTCTAAAATGGAGTCCCCTCGGTTTCCCTATCTCATTAGAGTTACAAGTCTTACCAGTAAGCTTGATGTGCAGTGGAAACGCAAACCTCTAGTAGTTTTGTATTTTTCATTATGGAACTCATCTAGACTTGTCCACAAGGGCTTTTTCTATTTGTAGGATAGTGAGAAACAGTTACATAGGATTAAAAATGAAAGCTCTTTTATCCCAACTTAAAAAAAAACTTATTATCACCACTTACAGTACTTCTAAGTTTTTCTACAGAAAAATATTTTGATTCACAGTTTTTTTTTTAAGATTTTATTTATTTAGTTGACAGAGAGAGAGAGATCACAAGTAGGCAGAGAGGCAGGAAGATGGGGCGGGGGGCGGGGGGGGCGGGGGGCAGGCTCCTTGCAGAGCAGGNTTCTAAGTTTTTCTACAGAAAAATATTTTGATTCACAGTTTTTTTTTTAAGATTTTATTTATTTAGTTGACAGAGAGAGAGAGATCACAAGTAGGCAGAGAGGCAGGAAGATGGGGCGGGGGGCGGGGGGGGCGGGGAGCAGGCTCCTTGCAGAGCAGGGAGCCAGATGCGGGACTTGATCCCAGGAACCTGAGCTGAAGGCAGAGGTTTAACCCACTGAGCCACCCAGGCGCCCCACAATCAGTTTTTAATCTTGGGACAACTTGTTGTCAATGTACTTTATGTGCCTGAAACATCTTCCTTATTAGCCAATATTGCCCACATCATCCTAGGAAAGGTAAAGTAGCTCAAATTTAACCTGAAAAGAACGTAATTTGGAATCTGCCATTAAAATATATATTTTGCATTTTGAAGAAAAATCACTTACATGATTTAAAGACTTATAGGTACATGCACTTACCAGTGTAACATATTTTAAAAGATTACCTTTTTTGCCCTGCATGCTTAAGTCTCTGTTCCTGTCATTTTCATTCAGTTCACATTTTTCCCGCTTCCAAGAATCTAGGAATCTTTGCAGAAATACTTTGCTTCCTCTAAATCTGTATCAAGAGCAGGAGAAAGACAGCAAAGGTAAATTCTATGCCACCAACAGGCATTAAACATGCACAAACTTTTTAAGAAGTACCAAAACTCACTAGGAAGAAGAAAAAAATAGAATGAAGGCTTTTGAGCAGTTTTTAAAAATTACTTTAAGAATACTACCTTATAAGCCAATTTTAACGTTATCCAGAACACATTTACATACTTTGAGAACTGTTCTTTATCACAGCTTCAGAAATAACTACTACAAGTAACTTACAGTTCTGTAACTGAACCCTTTTTGGCCTGGTATATCTCAGAATTCAGAACTTTGATTAGACATGTGTACTAAGGTCATATATTACGCAACACCTCCAGCACGGGGTGGAGCCGCACTGTAATTAAACATGTTAATAGCGCCATAGAAAACTCGTGACTATTCACACTAAGTGAATATCCGGTTATCCATGGCTTCAATTCCGTTCAGGTCAGATTTAACTAGTAAGAGACTAAGGAAAGACAGATAAATGACTGGGACCTGTAATGACATATTTATCTGAAATCCGGTTCCTTATAATTGATATCTGGTTCAGAGCCAGTGCAAACTCTTCGTCTTTTCTTCCACAAAAAGGAAACAATGTATTTAAAATGAAAACTGAAACAGTATCTTTTGTTTCAAAAGGTAAATGTAAAATGGACTGGCCTGTGAAACTAAGTTAATTCCATTTTGATCCTCTCGAACTTGTCTAGCTCCGTTGGTTAAAAACTCCCAATTTTTTGGCACAATAGGAAATGACATCAGAACAGCCCCAAACTTGTAATGCGAGCACCCCTTGGGGCCTCACGCACCTTGGATCAGGAAGAACTGCGGAAAGTACGGAAGCCAAGGATGCTGCAGAGTGCTGCAGCCATTATCTATGTTGGGCTAACTTCAGTCTCAGTTGGATAAAGGGAAAGAGTTAAGTAGAGATCTTTGCGGTCACTGCTCTCTGGCCAGCAGGACACAGGGTGAACAAGATTCCTTTCGGGGGCATTGCTATAAATTCCAGCTTGCGGGTTGCAAAAAGAGTCTCACCGGTCAGCGGGAGCAGCGGCTGGTAAATCAGAGCTGGGACTAGAAGAGGAAGGGAAACGGCGCCAAGTCTTGCACAAAGTGGGTGAAAAGGAGTCTACGCCTCCAGTTCCCGAATCGGTCCCAGACAATTAAGCGTACCTGCGTGGGTGGAGCACTACGGGGCCGAAGCCTCCGCGATAGTCCCTAACTCGACGTTGTGCTCCACCTGCAGCACGTGGTTAACTGCTATGCCGCAGGGCTTGGCCCGTTCCTCCAGCACCTGGGAAGCCTTTCCCCGTGGCGCCGCCAAAACCGGCCTCCCTGCCGAGGACGCCCACGGGAGGCGGGACTGCGTCCCACCAGAGCGCAGGCCCGGCTGGTCCCCAGCTTCAAGTATGGGGCGGGACCCTCGCGGCTTTCCATCCAATCCTCGTTCCCCTGTGACCGCGGGGCGGGACCCTCGCGGCTTTCCGTCCAGTCCTCGTTCCCCTGTGACCGCGGGGCGGGACCCTCGCGGCTTTCCGTCCAATTCCCGCTCCTCAGCTGCGGCGGCGGAGACGGCCGTAGCTGCTGGGCGCTGCGGCGGAGCAGGCGAAGCGCAAGCGGTGAGACCCGCGGGCCCGACGACGAGCGAGCCCTCTCTCCCTCCTCCAGCTCTTGGGGATCGTAAGGGAACGTTAGGTTGCTTCGAAGAGAGTCGAGTAGAGTAGAACGGCGGAAGTGCTGGGACTGGGCGGGAGCGTCGTGTTGCTAGGCATCTTGCTGGTGGGGCTCGGAGACGTACCCCTGAGGTTGGGCCGCGGGGCTGGTCCATAGTGCTGCTTACTCAGATTTCTCTCACTTGGCCTCGTGAGTGTGCAGAGCTGCCGTTGGTGTGGTGGGAGGAGGCTGAGCTCCCGTCTCACTCTGCGCCCCCAGTTTTCTCCAGCGCAGCTTTGAACTCCTTGTCGCCCTGAGACGGGGCACCGGGAGGCGCTTTGTGTCATGAGGGTGCGATTGTCGGAAACCTGTTAAACCTGGTTAATCCTGTAGTCCTTGTTAGCCAGCCGTTTAGCAGATGAACTTTTTGCGCCTTTGCTGGGATTCCACCAGTTTAAGTCTGGGAGCTTCCCAGTCTCCACAATTTTTGTCTTCCGCTTTCTTTCACCATTTTTGTTTAAAAATTCTCCCCCTGCAGTTGTACGCTTGTTTTTTCCTTCCCACAGTCACCAAGTTCAAACCCCTAGTTCAAACCCCTGTGTTCTCGAAAGCAATTGGTCGAGCAGGCTCCTGGCAGCCCTAAGCAGTTCATCTTGGTGTACGGTATGTGACACTGTGTTTGTTTGTTTGTTTACTTACGATTCTGAGTCTGTTTACCATTTTATTTACATGGTTTATATTTTATTGCGCCGAGGAAGCCCACTATAAATTATTTCTACTGGCGTTTTCTTAATGCATATGTAGGTTCTTTTGGAATTATTTAATTTTCGTGGTAGAGAATTCAGAATAATCCTTCCTGAAGGAATTTGGTAATTCCTATTTTCAGTGTACCTTTTGGTGAGTTAAGACTAGTAAATATGGGATTGGTAGTCTTGGTATCAGTTTTCTAGAGTCTATTAAGTAGCAGGGAGGTATACAGGGAATAGGGTAGCTTTTCTGTTTATATGTATTAAATTCTTACTGCTGACAACAATTTATCACAAACTTAACAGTTCAAAAACAAAATCACAAATTGGTCATCTCACAGTTTCTACAGATTGGAGGTCCAGGTAGGTTTAGCAAGATACTCTGCTTAGCATCTCACAAAGCTGAAATAAAGGTTTCTGTAGCTTTTGGCCCTTTACTGGAGACTCTGGGAAAGAAGCCAGCTCTAGGCTAATTGAGGTTGTTGGCAGAATTCATTTTCATGCTGTCATACCGCTGAGGTTCCCATTTCCTCACTGGGTTCCAGCTGGGGGCTTTCTTAATTCCCTAAGACCACCTGTATCTTGATAGCCAGACGGTACCTTCAGTGCTTTTCGTGCTTTTAATCTCCCTCGCTTATCTACAGCCAGCTGCTGGAGAAAGCCTTCTGCTCCTGAGGGCTCCAGGGATTAGACCCACCTGGATAATCTATGTAAGGTTATCTGTGCTGTATGAGACTACAGGATAACAAGCATGGAAGTGATGATCTCCTTATATTCACAGGTTCTGGGGGAGTATAAGGGCGGAATCATGGGAGCCATTCCTAGAAATTTTGCCTATCATAGTATGGTTGTCTCAACTACATTATTTTTATGATGTATTTTTGTAGGCATTTAAAAATAATCCTAGGGGCAACTTGGTGGCTCTGTTGATAAAAGGGCTGCCTTGGGCTCGGGTCGTGATCCCAGGGTCTTGGGATCGAGGCCCATGTTGGGCTCCCTGTTCAGTAGGGAGTCTGCTTGCCCTCTCCCTCACCCTCTCCCTCTTCCTATCGTTCTCCCTACTTGTACTCTATCTCTGTCAAATAAATAAAAACTTTAAAAAAATAAGTGAAAATAATTCTCAACATCTCTTTCTAACTGTATGATTATCCTCTCTACAGATAAGGAAATTCAGTTAAAGTTAGTTGCACAGAAGCTCATGGCTAGAGAGTGGTGGAGTTGGTATATACCTTTATTTCCATTAGGTCTAAAGCTTGTATTTATGGATTGTCAAAATAAAGTGCAGCCAAACTCATTATATAGGAAGAAGCTGAGAAATTATGAGATCTTTGTTGTACCTTATTTTTGAATTATACCTTTCTTTTAGTGGTGTAGGTTAAACTCTTTTACCCTAACAAAGAAAGCCCAAAATACAATGACATGAATAAAAGTGTTTTTTCATACATCTAGTGGGAGGAGGCTAGGGCTGGTAGGATGATTCTGACAACCTCAATCCATGGCTTCCATAAACACTTCCAAGGTGCTGCTTCAGTTGGTCCTACCTGTTAGGCAGCGAGGAGAGAAAACACAGGGAGAGTAAGTATAGTTAGTGCTTTATAGGGGCATGACCTGGAGGAGACACATTACAAAGTCATACTGAGCTCCGAGGCAGGGTAGGAAAGATAAAGCTGTGTGGCTTTATACCCAGTTAGAACTCAGGATTCTGTTAAGACAGAAAGGGGAAAATTTATATTGACTGATAACAATCTCTGCCACAGCCTTGCTTTTGATAACATTTTATTTCAGAACCTGTGAGTGGAATATTTTGTTTGGCTTTGCTATTTTAATTTAAAAAGTGGCATTTGAAAGGCAAGTAATTCCTATTAATGATCCTTGATTTCTCAATTTCTGTTATATAACTTAATTTTTAAAGACTTCTTTGAGAAATCTCATTTTCCATTTAACATTTGTATACATTGACATTTTGGGTTAGTTTGATTTCTCTGAGGAAAATTAATAAGTTTGTGGTAAATGTTTAAGATTGCTTTGAATACTTGAAACTGTTCGAGTAGAACTCAAACCATCTGCCTAAGGAGGCTATAGCAGTTTGTCATGATTTATGTATTCTGTGATACTCTACAGCTAGTTGAGTCTTATACTGTTCTTCATACTTTGGAGAGTTCTCTCTCTCTCTTTTTTTTTAAGATTTTATTTATTTATTTGACACAGAGAGAGAGAGAGCAGATCACAAGTAGGCAGAGAGGCAGGCAGTGAGAGAGGAGGAAGCAGACTCTCTGCTGAGCAGAGAGCCTGTTGCGGGACTCAATCCCAGGACCCTGAGATCATGACCTGAGTGGAAGGCAGAGGCTTTAACCCACTGAGCCACCCAGGCACCCCTAGGGAATTCTCTCTTAATACCCATTGTACATTTCAACACATCTGAATTCTACCTACCCATTTAGACCTATGGGCAGTTTTCTCACCTCTCACTTAGCTTTAATGTAGGGCAAAGATTTTAATGAAAAAGGGTTTGAGGAAAAAAAAAAGAGACAGAAAGAGATATGGGTTTGAGTTTTGGTTTCTTCATATGTAAAATGGAGGAGAATGCCAAAAGGCAGACATAACAGGAAGGTTAGATAAATATCTTGTACCACAACTGTTGTACTACTTGGCAAATAGTGGGTGTTCAAGAAATCAAAATTATACTAGTTCCGCTGGTGGCTCCTTGAATTCCAGCAATTGGACTCTTTTTTTTCCCCCCAATTGATTTTCTCTGAGAAGTTTATGAATTCCTTAAGGACTAGGACCAAATTCTGGATATACTTTGATCCCTAAATAATGATTTAGTGAACTGGAGCTAGCATATATAAGAATATTTATGAGATTTAAACTGTTGGGGCTTTTTTCTGTAGTTTTCCTGTTGTGATTGCATCATGGAAAGTCAATTGGCTAAATCAGCTGAAGAACGAACTTTTCAGTACCAGGATTCTCTTCCATCTCTGCCTGTTCCTTTGCTTGAAGAATCACTAAAAAAATACCTTGAATCAGGTATGTGTGTAATCTTTTAGTATATATTATTAGCAACTTAGAAAACTGGAAGTATTAGAAGCTGATGAAGGTCTAATTGCTTTTTCCTTTAGGCTCATGATAATTAAAGTATCCTTAAAATGCCCAGAACTGGGCACCTGGGTGGCTCAGTGGTTAAAGCCTCTGCCTTCAGCTCAGGTCATGATCTCAGGGTCCTGGGATCGAGGCCCGAATCAGGCTCTCTGCTCGGCAGGGAGCCTGCTTTCCCCTCTCTCTCTGCCTGCCTCTAAGCCTACTTGTGATCTCTCTCCTCTCTCCTTCTGTGAAATAAATAAATAAAATCTTAAAAAAATAAAATGTCCAGAACTTGGAATGCCTGGGTGGCTCATTCGGTTGACTGTCCAACTCTTGATTTTTGGTTCAGGTTAGGATCTCGGGGTCCTGACATTGAGCCCTGTGTTGGGCTCTGAGCTGGGCATGGCGCCTGCTTAAGATTCTCTCTGTCCCTCTCCCCCCCCCCCCCCCCCCCCCCCC